>NBIL01135394.1:0-15254 GCA_002752925.1 Viola pubescens var. scabriuscula | reverse complement strand
AGAGAAGTGTGCTGCGGCAGCAGCGAAAGTGCAGGATCCGGATCCGGATAATCCGATGAGTGAAGAAGAAAGGTTCATCAAATATGTTGGAATTTTGTGTCTGATGTTTGCTGCTCATGTTTTGCTGGCTGGCCTCACTTACTCAGATGCAACCTATTGCAAGCCTATCAAAGCTTTCCTTCTCGTATTTTATAAGTTTTGCTGCCTTGCTGCAGTCGCCTCCAACGGTAAGTCTATACATTTTACGTTTTTTTTTTCGGTAAAAGTTTTTGGGTGAATTTAATTTCCTTAGTAGCATTAATTTCTTTCTGGCTAGTAATTAACTAAATTCTGCAAATTAATTACTAACTACTATCTGGATGCTGTTGCCTTGTCCTCGGGCTCAGAAATTTTCAAGGATTTGAAGGAAAACCGTGCTTTCGGCTGGAGTATCATACTATCTCTGGCAATCCAAACTACGAAGATCAGGGCTTCAAGAACGATCTTTTACGTATTTTCTTGCTCTTGCTGACATCTTCTTTACACTCTCATGTATTTTAAACCTCTGGCCCTATCCCCAGGTAATAGATTGCGCCGCCATCATCAAATAGTTGTTAACTTTTTGAGTTTTCTAATTAAATTACATTTACTGATCTGCAGCTGTCCGACACAGAGAACCAAAGACTTCCTTGTTTTGTCTACCGGTAAAAATTCAAGTTGGATCCAATAAGTTCAACGTTAATTATTTCAGCTTGTCATTCGGGTAAATGCGTCCATAATGATTAGGACGTCTCATATAACTAACTGACTGTAGGGTAAGAACCAATAATGGCATAACCGTAATATACAGGAAAACAAAGGGCATTTATTTTTTTATAATTATTACATCATGCACAACCAGCCAGAATTTCGAGAATATCGTTCGTTCCCTCCCTCCCCACCCACCCAATATTCCCTCTGGTTTTTCACCTGCTTTCGTCCTCCTGCATAACTGTACCACTTTCTCTCATGTAAACCCTTCAAAAAACCTCTCTCTCTCTCTCTCTTCTCTTCAAATTCCCAAAAAATCTAAAAAAGTTCCTCTCCGACGAACCACCACCATGAACTTCCACACCGTCTCCTCCTCCGCCAGGCTGGCTCCCTCCGTTCGACGCCTCCTCTCCTTTCCCTCCCCGTCCTCCGCCAGATCATTCCATTCCCACTCTTCCGCTCCCCTCCTCCACCACTCATCTCCTCTACTCTCCGACCACCACCACATAACACCACGCTCCTCAACCACCACCGCCGCCACCATTCCTCCCTCCTCTCTCACCAAAAGCAAAAAACTGCTTCATCTGTCCGGCCAAAACGAACCGAACATCACCGCCCACTTGAATGATGATGACGAGAAAGAGAATCAGATCGGTACGGTCGATGGCAAGGCGAAGCTGGAGAATCGCGAACGGTGGGGGTTTATTAACAGAGTGTATGGGATTGTAACTACACAGCTTTGTGGCACGGCTGCTGTTTGCTCTCTGATGGCGCTAAACCCTGCTATTGCTCAATTTATCGCTACCACTCCTAATGTTCCTCAAGGCCTCTTTCTCGCTACTCTAGCCTGTATGTATTGCATACCAATCAGTTCGTTTCTCCCTTTTAATTCTGTTTTTCCTCTTTTTTTATGTTCTGTTCTCATGTCTATTGATATAATTTACTCCATACTTGTTAGGGTTTACTCATTCGTGATCTAATCAGTGGACTCTGTAGACTGCATTGACTTAATTACAACTATGATTTTGATCAGTTTGTGTATTATTGTTCTGGCTTAAACATAGTTATCAATACATCTGGAAAATGCCTTGTAGTTCGTAGAAACTTGTTTAATGTAATCAAATTAGGCTTGTTTCTTATGCAACCCATACCATTTTTGTGAATTTTTTCTTTATCATGTACAGAGAGGCTGTTAGAACAGAGAAAATGGAGGTTTATTCGAGTGAGGATTGAGCTCCTAAAACCTGTAGTTGATAATCTTGGCTTCCATTTTTGCTAAGATGAAGAATGTACACTACACTGCTATTTCACTTATGTGGTTTGAGATTAATTGAGGATACAGATTTATTATTTTCCATTTATAACTTGACAAATGTTTGTTTATCTATGTATGCTTTGTCTTGATTGTTGGTAGTTTTGTAGCTTTGGTACCCCTCTACCAGTATCAGAAAGTGTACCCACACAATGTCATTGCACTTGGAGCTTTTACCTTCCTACAGAGTCTTGCCGTAGGCACAATGTGTGCTTACACAGATGGTTGGTTTTTTCTTTTACTTCCTTGTATAGCTCTGATGGAGATGCTATAATGGAGTGAATTGATGATGCAAATTTTTCCATATATTGAATTTGGGTTCTTTGATTTCAGGAGATATTGTGGCTCAAGCTCTGGGTTTAACCACAGCTGCAGTTAGCTCTTTAATTGGGTATACTTTCTGGGCTGTTAGGAATAACAAGGATTTCACCTATCTTGGACCCATCTTATTCCCTTGCCTCACTGTCCTGTTTGGCATCAGCGTGATGCGGGTCAGTTTGATTATCCCGCTCTCATTTTCTCAACATTATTATGTTCTTTTCACTTCCTAATCAAGTATTCTTCTTGTAATGTATGTAGCCAATGATTTTTTAACATGCACACTTGAATAACATCTTTACGACTGATGAAACCTTCTGTTGATGACATTGTTTGACCTGCAGTTGTGCTTCCCAGTGGCTTTTGGAAACACAACTTCCTTGGCTATAAGTGGAGTGAGTGCATTGGTTTTCTACACTGAGTCCCTAATCAAGCGCTTCAATTATGAGGAAACAGAAACACAACTTCCTCGGCTCCCATATTTTTTTATTATTTTTTTTATTTTTTATTTTATTATTTTTATTTTTTGGTTTTTAAGTTTGTTAATTTGAAAGATTTGTGGTGACCAGTGGTTTGGTTTTTAGTAGAAGATGACAAGTTTTTTCTTTGTTTTCTTGTCCAAGTGCTTAACCGAAAGAATCGAAAGATTATCCCGTTTCGAGTTTAGTTTTTGCAGTGAAGTTATATATTTGGTTGCGGTGAGCAGAATTTGCTTGATCATGATAGACCTTTTACCTTCCTACTACAATTTTTGATTTATTCATTTTCTTTTTTAAAGGAAATTACTAATTCAGATTTAGATGTACTAAATGTTGTACTTAAACTGAAACATGTTATTTTTCATATTTGTTTTAGATATTTTTACTTAAACATCGATCGTGTATTACCTTATAATTAGTGGTCACGGGTTAAATTTTAATTTAATTTTGTTTCTATGTATCTTATTTATTTAAAATTAGGGTTCAAGATTGTAAAATTATCGACTTGTCCTAAAAAAGGAAAAAAAAGAAGTAGAGTCGTGTAATTAATTAATTTATATTTCTAAAGGGAAGAAATGAAATAAAATATGAGCCTGAAATATATAAGGATGGACTGGATTGTAAATTTGAACACAAATCAAGGGCGGCTATTAGCTAGGATCCTATCCAACACTTGTTTTGTTTCCATGTTCTCTCTATATATCAGTCTTAAACCCTCACAAAACCCTCTCATTCTCCCCTCCGGAGCAAAAACCAAAAACCACGACACCTAACTTCCACCTCCGCCTCTCCTCCGTTTCCCTCCGTATCACTTCACAACCACTCATCTTCCCACTCCTGACGACCGGCCACAACCTCCAAAACAAAATGCTTGTTAGTTTTTCTCTGGTTTTCTGTACCAAACTAAAACAATTACTATTATTAGCTAGGGTATAAATAATTAGTTTACAAATTAATTTAACACAATTCGGTTAGTTTAATGTTAATGCCCATCTCAAAACAGATTATTCAGTTAGTTAAACTAAAATAGTAATTTAATTAAAAACCCCATCTTATTCCATTTGTTACCTTAACCAATCACTTCCTTATTCAGAGATCTTTGATCCTCTCGTCTATAAATAATGAATGTGGTTCTTTTGAAAGATTTGGGATGTGAGCTATATTGCTCGAATTAGCATTTTTAAAATGACTAAAATAGTACTTATCTTGGTCACATTTATTGCTCGACTTTTGGAGGTCGAGCAAGAGCCAGCACCGCCGTGATGACAGCTCAAAGAAGTAGCAAATGAAGCGGTGCTACTGCTAGTAGTAGTGGTCTTGGAAGCAGAAGCAACGGTTACGGTGGCGCAGCTGCTTTAGGTGCGGGAGCCGCTGTTGTTGGTGGTGTTGGCACGGTTGCTCAAGTCACATTCCTTTTAGTTCTCGTCATCTTTTATAAGAATATTGTCATTGCTTACTGATTATTTACTAACGGTAAATTAGAGTATGTGAACACTTAAACATATATGGCACTTCCTTTTATTTAAATTCTAATTCTGATAATTGTTTTATAATTATGAATTTCATTAATTATAGGTAAATATGAGGTACACACGTTTATTAGGGCCGAGTTAAAACTTAAAAGTCACGTGTCAATTTTTAGGGCTTGAGAATGGACATAATTCCTTGGGCTGTAGGCCCAAATCCTAATCATTCAATAGAAACCCGAAACTGACCCAACTTGTGGTAAACGGAGTTCAAATTAAACGGGTCAAATTCTAGTTATCAACTACCCCAGTACTTTCTATTCTTCCTCCTTGAATTGAAACTAAGGTAAAAAAAAGAACCTTCTGTGCCGAATTTCACCGGACATCAACCTTTGAAGTAAATACGAGTAAATAAATGCACATAATCTTCTATTTAAAGTAAATAAGTAAATATTCTACAAGAAATAAAGTAAATAAAGGACTGGAAAATGTAATTTTTCAATAACCTCAACCTCAACCTAACCTTTCTCTGGCAAATGGGAGTTTCATTCAAATTAATTTGTATTTATCGTTATAAAATCATTTCAATCACATGAATCCAATCCTTAGAACATCCAAAGGAGTGATAGAAAAGAAAAATATCTACATAAACTAATCATTCATCACATCTAATTAACATTTCAAATGCAGGAGTCACGGTTTTATTTACCCTGTATCTGAACACAAATGAACTCTGTATCATTGCTTAGTGACAGGTGAATCATCATCATCTTCAATATCCCAACTAAGATCCTCCTCTTCATCTGTAGAACTCAACCGCTTCTGCAAATCAACTCTGCTCGTACCCGTTCCACTCCCAACAGAATGTGCTTTACTCTCATCGTTGCTTCCAATGTCCGCAATCTCATCCCACCCCAGATCCTCCTCCTCCGGTAAAAATGACTGGTGGCTCGATACTACAGATAGATCACTGTCCTTACATGATCCACCACCATTCTCCCCTTTCCCCCCCTCCTTATCTGCACTTTCTCGGCTCCCCTCGCTCGCATTATCATCACCACTCTTGTTCTCCACCTCCACAATTCCACTAGAACTAGACTCCCCTTTTGGCAAGGATTCATCACCCCTTTTCTCCCTTGTATCATCCACATCATCATCTTCATCATCAAAATCCCAGCTTAAATCCTCATCTTCTTCACCAGCAATGGCACGTTTAACAAGCAGAGACCTTGCTTCTTCAACTAGCTTCAACTTATGAATTTTATAGAAGTACCTACTCCAAAATCCTTCAACATCAACCTTATTAGGTACAACCTCATCATATATCTTCTTAACAACCTCATTATTCTCAACAATTAACTCAATTTCCTCTTTCAATTCTTCCAGTTTAAAATAATCTAATTTCCATTTCTCATACTCCACCTCATCATCCGGTGCCGTGCAATAAGTATCAAAATCACACTGAATTGCACGCACCTGCATCTCAAATCGACTGTAGGGTTTCACATCCCCCGACAATTGATCACTAATGCGACTATTACTATTATCAAAATTGACGGTATTTGATTCATCATGATCTGGGATGGAGTCCCTACCTTGAGCGATGATCTTAGCCGTGGATTTCCAGACAGTAGCTCCGATATCATCAATAGCTTGACCGACGGTTTCTAGAGACTCTTGCGCAACAGACGCGCCAGCTTCAAGTGAAGTTGGGAGATCATGGATGGCGCGTGAAGCCGCTTCTCGAATGACGGCGGTCTCTTTTCGCAACCCGGATCCCAATTCCTTCAAGTCCTTGCGGTAGTTCTGGATCACCGATTCAGATTTGTTGGCGATGTTTTTCATGAAGCCGCCGAAAGACCAGGCGGCGGGGTTTGGGGTTGGATCCTGGTCCGAGATGGGAGAGGGTTCGGACAGGGATTGGGGGGAATCGGGTGGAGAAGTGGGGTCGTCGGAGAGAACGGATTGGAAGAAATTCATTGGAAGCGGTTGAGTTTTGATAGAGGCGACGGCGACGGCGACGGCGACGGTGGGTTTAGGTAATTGCCGGGTTTTTGGTGGAGAGGGAGGCCGAGAGGATTGGAGGGAGGGGAGGATTTTTTTGTAGGACACAAAAATGTAGCTTTTGATTACGAGCGAAGAAATAGTGTATAGAAACTTATCGTGTAAAAGAGAAGTGGTGTATCGTATTTGCACACACCTTTTTTCTATATAAAAAAAACACTTAGAAATAATTCTATCACAACTTGTGATATCGAAACTTTTAATTAAATTAGAACAAACTCGATCACCTGTTTTGCTCATTTGATTGTTTATTTCTTTTTTCTTTGTTTTAAGTGTCCAGATTGATGGCTGAAAAAAGTACAAACGATGAAAATCCAATCTTAATGCTCAAATAATATTAGTCTCTCGTCGCAAAAACACAGAATGCCAGCGGTAGGCAAAGGTTAGCCCTTCGGAAATGGTATACCGAACTGCAAGTCGCTGTTCAACTATTTATAACGAATGCAATGAAAGAAAAGCTGAAAGACTTTATTTGATGTAATGTTCACATTTCCAAAATCGACATAGATACCATTAACTCTTATGGAGACAGCTCTGATGGAGGTAGGACAGCATTAAACATCAAAATGAGGCCAATTTTTTCAGCAAAACTAAATCTGCAGTTCTTCCTCATCTGGCATCAACCCCTTTTCGCACATGACTGTATCGACAAGAAAATAATCCCACAAGAGAACCAAGAACACCTTAGATCTTATTCAAGACATCCACCTGCCTCAGGACACCGTTTCCAGCCTTTACGGGTCACTATCAACTTTACAAGACAACAGTCTAAGGAGTTTGATAATAAATATAATGCGAATCGTGAATCAGAAAGGAATCGCACTCAAGCCATCATTTCATTGAAAATAATGCCTCAAATTCATACAAGTAACACATGACAAAGCAAGAAGGGTTATTAAGTTCCCTATACATTACAACACTTTTAAGTTTTAACCATCAGAGCCAGGAATTAAGGAACACATTTTCTGGACAAAATGAGAGTATGCGGTTCAGTAAGACTTCTTGCATAGTACTTGGACATACAGTTCATGATCTACTTCGCATGTTCTTCAGAATTCGATGGACCCCAAGTTTTCGGTATGCAAAAGTCACATGAATTATGATTATCATCAAGAATTAGTATGAAACTCAAGAAGATGCCAGCGTTAAAATAAAACTCTAACCACCGAGAATTGGCAGGCGAGACAGTCTTCCAATTTCCTTCATGATTAGTTCCTTTTCCTCTTCAAATTGCTCATCCTCAGCACCTGAGAGGGACAACACATTACAGTGGAGAGCATCAGACACAAAGGATATTTCTTAGCCTACATGTATGCCTGAAGGAGCTCAAAGAAAAAGAGTTACCTTTCCCAACAGAGAGATTCTGAAGCAATTCCAGCAATTTCTCATGATTCTTTGCCAAAATCACCTTTATTTCTTGTGGCTTGTTAGGATTAGCAACAAAGACCTAGAAATAGAAATAAGTACATGATTAAAAGCTCTCAGTCAGATGTTATGCAGCAAAATCTCACTCCCTTAAGAAATCATCAGAAGGTAAAGGACTATGTAGGTATGACTCAATGTCCATGTTTTGATGTTTGTTTTGTCCAACAGATAACATGACAAGGCCAAATCAAAGTACAACTTCAAATCAGATGAACATGACAGTGTTTTGTCCCTCAAAGCTCAAACTCAATTTATCAGTCATGCCTAACAACCAAGGTCAAGGGGTAAAATCTACGACAAAGTTATGGCTTGATATCAGTGTCCTTGCATATAGACAAGCCTCACGATCATCAAAACACCAAACTATCCAATGTAAAGACTGTTTTCGGTGCTGGTTATCCAATTACAGAAGCGACCCCATAGGCTTTCTCTTTAACTAATAAATGAAGTGCAAATAAGCACACATGTCTATTAGATAGAGAGAGAACCTTGAAGATATGAAAAGCTGAGATCTGAATATTTTTGCTTGAATCCTGCAGGGACAAATAAGAAACAGAGACCAAAGAGGTCAAAGCCTAGATCCAACTGCGAACAAGTGATCACAAACTCTACAAACAAAAACTCAACACAGGAAAGCACTGATATTACAGCATGCAACAAATCCGAGTTGACTGAGAACTAATATCACCACTTCAAAATTTAAAGGTAAATAGCAACATTCTTTTTGGGTTACCACGGTAAATTTGTGGGAAAACTGCAACAATCACTTTCGGTAGGCATCTTAGCATACTACATGTGCTTCTTAGCATACAATAAACTCAAAGAAGGATACATAGATGAAACTTCCTTAACTGGGTACGAAGGGTAGGTTTGGCATGGCATTCAAAATATTCATCAACTCTTGAGCTAGTTCCACATCAAATTAATAATTTACATTGGAGGAAAGCATTCCACCAGGACCTCCTTATGGTGAAAAAGGAGTACTTAAAATGCTTAATCTAATAGCAAGGCTATGAAGGATGGCCAATAAAAGTCTGTATTCCCAAATATTGAATGCCAGGTGGAAATGAATACCTTCAGCAATGACATCATGACTTTCAAGTATCGAACTTCTACGATGTAGCGCTTCATTATATGGGAATTTGGTGTCTCCAAAAGGAATTCCGATAGAAGCTAAAACCAATTAGCCTATTATTGTTAGAATATTGGCCAAAGCAACAGCAGAGGTGAGAATATTGGCCAAAGCAACAGCAGAGGTGAGATGGAAGATTGTAGGAGAAACTAACCTTCAGTGATTGCCTTCTTGTCACATAATTAGTAGATGTCAAGAGTTTTTCGTACATGTCAAAGAACTGGAACAATAGTGCATTATTAAATTAGCAAAAGATCTTTCTTACAGAGGATAGGTAAAAACAACAAAAACGTTTTAAAGGATGACAATTGTAAATGTGCATCATTTTCTACTCAAATATCAGGAGTTCATGATCCTTTTAAAGGATGACAGTCAATGAACAGTTACGTCTATTATTGTTACCTATCAACAAAAGGAGGTTCTTGAACACCTATGGCCACACATTAACAACCAATATTCAATAAAACTTCGGAGTATGTTATCCCAGTAGTTAGTTATGCTAAAACAGTTCAGAACAACGTCGTAACATGATAAGCAGTAAGTAAGCATACCTCATCGTAATGTGCGGTAAGATATTCTGCAACCACTGTGCCATGTTTAGTGAGTAAATCCTGGCAAGCATTTACATACACATGAGAAAGTAGTAGGCACATGTGGAAGCCTAGGAATTTAACGTTAGAACATAAAGAAATATGGGAACTTACAAACTCATAATTCTGACCTTGAAAGTGGAGAAAGAATCAGAAGCAACATCGAAGTTTGGCAATTCCACAAATTTAAAGAACAGCTCAAAGCTTGCAGATTCTAATATATACCTGGAAAATCACTACAAAAATTAACAAGGAGAAACTTCCAAACTTTATGTTGTAAGAAAATGCAACATGAAAAGCATGTTCCCAAATAAGTCACAACCACAATGCTCAATTTAAACTTCGGTTGGAATCATCAGAACAACAAAAAAAAATCAAATTTTAGAAAAAACAGCAGACTACAACGCAGTGAACTCTAGCAAGAAAACTCGTCTTTCATAGAGGATCAAGAAACTTTATCACAACAAGAAATGGCAGTGAGCTTGATGCCTTACTTTGCAAGTGGTGGAAATTTGATGCATTCCCTTAACATCAGTCCACAATTCAAGGCAATTTCCTTGTTGTCATAGCTGTTTCAAAGAGAGAACATTAGGTTCACTCTAGTGGAGTCATATAGAAGTATAGCTAGAGAAAATTCAAGAATGCCTAACAACTTCATCCAACAGCTTATAGAAAAAGCATCAGTTGTAGGCATGGCCAATGAATTGAAATTATGACAAGAGAAGGTAAAACAGATAACTGAAGCATGAGAATAACACACATCTTTTCCTTACACCTTTTGAGAGTTAAGGTTATTACTTATGTTCATAAAGCAGAATCAAATGTCTGCACCATCTCTTAACCTCCAAACCTTGTATATAAGATTAACTATAAGTATGAATCATTAAGAGTAAGCTTACCATACGACGAGAAAGTCTAGTAATTCGAAGTGGTTCTCTAAGTATTCAACACAACAATGTACGGAGTCAACTTTTTGCTTCAACAATATAGACCAACAATGCACCAAATCCTTCCTGGCCTGCATTTTTTTGCCAAATCAAAAATCATGAAAAAATACATCAAACACGCAAAACATAATCGTGGCCGAGTTCTAAATCCAGTAAAAAAAGACGTACTTCCCATCCCAAATTGGGCAATTTGTGAACCGAAAGAGCAAGAACATCCTCTTTACAGAATTCAACCGCGAGCTGCGTCACTTGATCCAGGTTTGGCTCAACCTCCCCATCTCCAGACAACATGCATCTTAGTGTCACGAAATTCTTTTCCACTTCCTCCAATGCCTGTCATGGATTGATCAGTCACCCACATCACACGTGTCATGAACCCATCGGAATCATCAAAAATGGGGAAAAAGAATTTGGGATTAAAATTACAATCCAATGGTGATTGATGATTACCTTTTCAAGAGCTTTGACTTCGACGACGGTTTTGGTGTCGAGAGCCAAGAGACTGTCTTTGATTGTTCGGACAACCTCAGGCGGTGTTTTGGGCCGAGACGGCTTGAAGAATGAAAACGACATGGCGTTTTCGGCAGATCAGCCTTGCTGTGATCGAACTCGAACTCTGTTATCAGTTATCACTCTCCTTCGTTCTGACAACTAAGAGAATGTCTGGGTTTTGCTGTCAGTCGTTGAGGAATGCTTTTTTTCCATCCCATTTTTTGTTTTTTTGTTTATTTAATACTTTAATGATCAAATTTAAGATACTAGTGATTGTGGGAAGGGGAAAAAAGAAGAAAGAAGGAGGATGATAATTTATTTTTTGGATGAGAGGGAGGGTGATAGTGACATTATAATGGCCGTTGATTTTGATCAAGAACTATTCAATGAGTGATCAACGGTGGGATATATTGCTGACTATGCGTTGAGCGAGGATGGAAAAAGAAAAGAAAAAGATGAGAGAGGGTGTAAATTTGTTTTTGGATGGAAAGGAGGATGAAGGACTGAAATGTCACGGTAATAGTATATTGTGGAAAACATCAGGGCCGTTGATCTTGATCAAGCAGTGAGCATCACGTGGATAGGGGCACCAAGGGTCTGGATGGATTTGAGATCAACTGGAGGAAGATCTTGCATATGAACGAAAAAAAACAAAAACAAAAAAGTGAAAGAAATACTCCCTCCAGCTTTATTTATCTATCGTTTGGGCTTAAAAACGACTGGGCCAAATTAACTGTCATGCTGGATAGAGAAAGAGAGTGGGAGCCGTTTGATGATGTTTGAAAAATGGAGGTCATCAAGATCAACGGTCGAGATAAATAGCAAAGCGTGCAAAAAAGCAGATGTCAGTGTGCAAAAAAGCCATTTTTCTCCTCACCGCCTCCGGCCGCAAAAATACTCCCTCTATCGTTGTTTCTTGTTCTCACCTCCGCCACAGAAAGGAACGGAAGGACGTTTCGAGTCGGGATCAGGTGGAACGGCGTCATTCCGACGAGACATACTCCTCCACGCGCCAATGAAGTTCGGACGCTCCTTGCCACGCGCCGGCGCGTCCGGCCACCGATGAGACCGTCGCGACCTGCATTCTGCTCGCCTCGTTATTTCGGGCAAGAATCTATGGTCGCCTTCGTGATCATTTCGTCCAAACTTGGTTTATTTTGCATTTGAAATCGGAGGAGGAGAGATTAGAATGGGTTCTGCGTTCTGACACGTTCTTTTCCATGTTTTATTTTTCATTTCAAATGTGGCCCTTTAAGTTTTTCGTTTCTCTTTTTTGCCCCTATGACACGATGCTCGTGCACAAAATGACTTGTCGTTTAAGGGTCTTTTTGATTAAAAACAAAGTAAACGGACTGAATTATCAAAAACGTCAGTTATTTGCCAGCCTTGCACAGAGCGTCAGACTTTCTTAATTTTTACAAAAAGCAACGGCACGACAAGTAAATAAAACCGGAGGGAGTATAACTTAAGGATTGAAATGAACTTTTTTACAAAATTTTAAGGATAATAGTGCAAAGAGCCTGGAAGTATGTTTAGCTAGTTTTATATTTTTTCAAGATACCTTTCTTCTTTTTTACTCTTTTGCCACTGGACGGGAGTCAGATCTTTGACCAATGTGGCGCGTGAAAAACTAATTAACTACTCCGTATTTGTGAGCTGAACTAGACGTGGCAGTGACAAACATTACGATAATCCTCTATAAATTTAGCATGACAAAAATATGAAAAAAAATTTAAAAAATTCAAATGTTTAAAGATTTATTAAATAATTTATTTAGTATTATATATATATATATATACATACGAAAAAAATTACATTAAAATTATATATATACATACGAAAAAAATTATAATTTTAATGTAATTTTACTTATACGGTAAAATATAATAACAAAAGTTTAAGTTATTAAATAAGAAGATTCCTGAATTTTTCGTTTAATTGATAACAATACATATCGGTAGCGTTTGGTTGACGGAATCCTACGTTTCCCTTTGGAATCACTCTCATGGGAGAGTGATTGAAGGGAATGTTAGTTTTTTGTGTTTGGTTGGAATTTAAGATTCCCGGGAAAGTAACATTATTGTGTTTGTTTTGTACTTGGGAATAAAGAAAAGTAAGAAAATTGATTACTTTATCCTTTTCTAAATATTACAAGAAATAGGATACATCACACAAATTCAAACAAATGGTTTCACATAACTATTACCCGATCGCGCCACTAAAGTAATTACCTGATGGTTTCACCTAAGTATTTACCCGATGGTAGCACAACTTACGCAAGATACAACCTTTGATCGATGGATATTTACTTACTTTATGGAACACATCTTTCGAAATAAATCGGTAAACGTTTCTTAGGTATAAGTCGGTATGTTGTTCCTTAGATATAAGTAGGTATGTTGTTCCTTAGATATAAGTCAGTAAACGTTCCTTGGGTTTTTGTGGATATGTTGTTATTGTTCGAGATTTCTAATCTTGGATGATTTGTTCTCGCTCTTAACCGTATTTACTTCTACCTATTATTATTTACATCATTACTATGTAATTTTTATATTATTATTATATTTGTTATGTAATTATTCTAATTTTTATGTAATTATTATTAATTTTATGTAATTAAAATAATTTTTATGTAATTAATTATAATTTTTATGTGATTATTATAATTTTTAAATTGATTAAAATAATTATTATGTAATTAAAAAAAAATTAATAAAAAAATAGAGAATGAAGAATTTGAGATAAATATGTCTTTTAATAAAAAAAAGTAACTTTCCCTGGAGGGGAATCACTCTCCCCACCCCCTAGCCAAGGAATCACTTTCCCCTATTTTTTGGAAAATCAAGGCAGTCAAGGAAAGTTGGATTTCGGGGGAGAGTGATTCTTTGTCGCAACCAAACGCAATAAAGCTCGGAATCTCAGATTCTCAAGTTACTTTCCTCTATGATTTCGCCAACCAAACGCTACCATCAGCATAATGAAGAAGAAAGTAAAAAGAAATATATAAAACAATACAAAAAGAAAATATTCAATTGACTTATTTATGACTTAAAAAATTCAAAAAATATAATAATTGATAAGTATGAAATATACTAGTAAGTTGCAATTTTTTGGAGGAAAAAAAAAACCTTAAAAAAGAAAGATGATGAGAATTGAGAAGTATCGCACACGTGTCTTGTCCAACGACTAAACACAGCTTAGACAGGCAGAAATGGAGTCTGTTAAATCAGCAACATGGTAGTTACTCCCCATACCAAGGGCATTCCCGGCAGAAAAAGAAAAATATAAACATCGCTTTTCTTCGCCCAACGAAACGCAACGCAACGCAACTCCACCGATTACCGATTTCAATTCCCGGCTACGCTAAAAAACCCGAAACTCCAATTTCATTTCCCAGAAAACGAAATCAAATTAAATCCCAATATTTCAATCATCCTCATTTCCGTCTAATTATATTATGAGAGGCCACGATTGGTTCAACACGTGTCTCCCCGACGAGCTGATCCTCGAGATCTTCAACCGTCTGGATTCTAAGCTATCCCGCGATTCTTGCTCCCTCGTCTGCAAGCGCTGGCTTGTCCTTGAACGCCTCAGCCGCACAACTCTACGCCTCGGCGCTTCTGGCGACCCGGACCTGTACCTCAACCTCCTCGCCCTCCGGTTTCATAACGTCAAAGCCATTCACATTGATGAACGCCTAGCTATCGCGCACCCAGTCATACCAGTAAGTTTTAACTACCTGATCAAATTAAATCAAGTCGCTTGTTTTGTTTGGATAGCTGTGATTGTAAAAATTAGATTTTGCACTATTGTTATTGTTTCTGTGTGAGAATTTGTGCCTTTTGTCCTACCAGAAGAGGAGAAAAAGCGAGCTGGTTGCCAAGCTGGAAGGGAAAGGGACGGGTGAGACTGGGCCGTATGAATCATGTTATTTATCTGATGCTGGATTGAGTGCTATTGGTGACGGCTTTCCCAAGCTTGAAAAGTTAAGCTTAATTTGGTGCTCAAATGTCACAAGTACGGGATTAATGTCCCTTGCTCACAAATGCAATCGATTGAAGACTCTGGATTTGCAGGTGCGTTGTTCTACTCGAGTCAGGATGGATTTCTTATATGCATTAGTTTAAAATGTGGCTTACCCTCTTACCCTCTTTTCTATCTACAGGGTTGTTATGTTGGTGATCAAGGTTTGGTCGCGGTTAGCAAGTGTTGCAAGGAGCTTGAAGTGTTGAACTTGCGGTTTTGTGAAGGTTTAAGTGATGCGGGCTTGGTTGCTTTAGCTGTAGGATGTGGGAAATCG
>NBIL01135392.1:0-10970 GCA_002752925.1 Viola pubescens var. scabriuscula | reverse complement strand
AACACGGTAAAAAATGAGGTTAAATCGAGCCTAAGTAACTAGGATCATATCACATCCGAGTTACGAATAGCTTACAACGAAGATAGACGAACAACGTACTTACAGAGTGGAAAACAGAACACAGATTTGAACATCCAAAGGTAGATGATAGGAGCACTGAGCAACACGACTCTCATAAACATAGAGTAAGTCAGCATGACAGTTGAGTAATTCTTATTTTCCCCCTCTTATGTAACGTAGTATGTAAAACAACGAGTTAGATATGAATTCATGTTATTGATAGAGCTCAATTATTATTATTTTTGTTTTGGTACTTAGTAATTTATAATTAAAATGAACATAAACTTTAGTATGGCAAACAAATGAATTTACTTTAAATATTTCACGATTAAGTACATTAAATTGTTTTTTTAAATTTTCCATTTTGACTTATATACTTTTAAATTTGTAATTTAATCTTTTATGGCTTACCAAAAATTGTTCTGTCATCTGTTTCTCTAACAATGGCACCTTACAAAGGTTAACTACAAGAAAAAAGAAAAATCATCTCTAGTTACACATTTCCTTTATTCACTTAAAATTATTTGTTGATGTAAAATAAGATACGTACTTGATTGATGAAATTGAAAAAAGAAAGTAGTATCACTGTACATTTTAAAACTTGCAATTTTAACCCTATGTTGATCCTTGAAATTAAATCAAGCATCTACAACTTCTTTTTTTGAAGGGATTTCTCTAAAACAAAAAAGAAAAGAAAATGCTCATCTACTGTGCAATAAATAAACTTTATTCAAAGGATTGTATTTGTATGTACCCCTAACGTAAGAATCAGTAGCGTATCATTATCATCATCCCTTATGAGGAAGCTTTTGCAGCATCATGCTTCAGAATCCATATTTTCCTGTCACTCCCTAAAGAGTTCACGCCCAATTATCATTCTCCTGATCTCACTCGTACCCGCCCCTATCTCATATAGTTTCGCATCTCGAAGAAGACGACCCGTTGCATACTCGTTTACATACCCGTTCCCACCTAAACATTGTATTGCCTGCCAAGGTGAACAAGAACATTTAACCAAACCAATTACGGTGAAGTATATATATATATACATATATTAATAGCATGTATAAGCTACATCTATCAATCAATTCCGGTTCGTGTGCTTTTCACCTGTAAAGCAACTTGGGTTGCTCTTTCGGCAGCACAAAGTATGACTCCAGCACAGTCCTGAAAATTCATATTTCATGTAAGTTATTGAAACGCTGAGAAACTTAGATCAAGAATTAAAGCGGCGTGAGGCAACAAAAAACCAAATATAATCAAAATAGGCGAAGTTAAAGAAAGGTGAGAATAAACAAGAAGATTATGAAGAACATTCAGCAGTTATTATTGATTTTAGTAGTCACAATGCAGAGTGGATTGCAAAACGGAAAGATAGCAACGGCATCATCACCTTAGGGCTAACTTTTCCATTATCAGAGTCTATTGCAACCGAGTACATGTAGGACCTGAAACAAAGTGAGAAGTTTACACTGCCATACCAACATCAAAACCTGTTACCTACAACAAATTGTGCTATCGGCGTCAAATACCTTGAAGATTGCAAGGAAGTGTACATGTCAGCAAGCTTTCCCTGTAATAACAGATAAATTAATTAACAGGGAGCAGTATACCCATACACAAAATCAGCTTATGCAATTAGAAATTAGGTGTTACTGGGAATTACAAACTTGAATAAACTGAAATTCCCCAATTGGACGGCCAAACTGTTCTCTTTGTCGAACATAAGGTAGAACAACATCAAGGCATGCCTGCATGATTCCAACAGGCCCAGCTGCCAATACAAGCCTCTCCAAATCCAGCCCCGACATCAAGACATAAACTCCTGAAAATGAAGAGCGACCATCATACATCAAAACTTAGCAAAAACAGGAGAAAAATAAAAACCAATAATTAATATGCCGTGCAAATAAATAAATGTCATTTCACTTTCTTTCTTACAAACTAGCTGACTTTAGAGGTAAGAGAAATAGTGGATCAGACCATGACTTTGTCACACAATGAAGTAACGTAACTCAGTATAGACTTAAAAACGACCATAAACAAATCCCTAGCATTATTAAACAAGACAAATAATAAAAATCAGAACATATCATGAACACTACTAGTGTGTTGAATGCTGTACATTGGACCAGTCTTCATACAATCAGGTTTGAGACACACTTATAAGCACAGAAGCTCTGCCATGTATATAAGTCCATGTCCATCCTCGTACCTTGATCTTAGCAGCTACTGATTCTGCATATATTTAGGTTTTGTTCTGTTTCCTCTCCACCACAGATCCAAGAGTCAAAACTGTTGCAAGCAAAAGAATCAAAGTATATACTTTCCTATCACAGCTTGGACCCTTGGATCTATGGTCAGGATCAGACACCAACGCACCCTTGAAGATGCTCACTTAAACTACTATTTCCAATCTTATGGTTGATTTATGAGACTTGAGTATTTGAATTGGAGGCGCATCACTCCTTCCAAGCAGAGAAATTAAATGAGGTTGGGGTACGCAAATAACCACATTGATCTTTCTATTTTGAGCTACATTACACTTTGCAGAGTATCATTCTTTATCCTAATGACGAGACATCTAGCAACTTTCCTTGCCAAAAGAACTCTATATTTGATTACCCGAATTCATCCAATAATCTTTCTGTAAAAACATAAAAATAAATAATATATATAACCTTTTCCCTCCTGCCCAAGAACATTTTCTTCAGGAACAAAGCAATTCTCAAATACAAGCTCACATCTGTCGAGACCAGCACAACATCGCTCATGTTAACAGCAACAAGAGAGAAGAAAAAATAGATTAGAAAGTAGAAAAATCCACTTATAAAAGTTTGACATACGTATCACTTCCCCGCATGCCAAGTTTGTCTAATTTCTGGGCAGTACTAAATCTGCAGTACAAGTAAGAAAATCTGTAAGTCAAGAATTCAAATTTTATATCTACATTATGTCACAGTATATATTCCTCATGGCACGGCAACAAAAAGATAACACATGGTCCACTACCCAGGCATGCCCTTCTCGATGATAAATGCAGTGATGCCTTTCGAGCCAGCTGCGACATCCGATTTTGCATAAATAACCTGTCCCAGTTCTGTTAGTTACTTTCAGCAAAGAAAGGTAATTTCATACAAGATATTCAATAAAGATGGCTAGAGTCAAACTGTTGGTGAAGTAAGAAAAAGCAATTCAATGAGGCTTTACCCATAATATTAAGCTTTTCAAGAATGGCAGTTCCTTGACATGGTATCAAAAAATTTGGGACCAAGCCATCATGAGTTAAAATCCTACCATCACCATCTATAATCATAACTTAGTTCATCACAGGTAGTGTGGACTTGTCCAAATTTGATGCCCAGAGGCCTTCACTTGAAAGAGTAGCTGAACCATTACTTGATCCCTCAATCAGAAGTTTAAGTGTTTGGGTGCAATAGCTCTTTGAATAAATAGTCATCATATAAGCTATAATTATGATATATAACATCATTCATGGGGATGAAGACTGTGTTACAGCGTTTGTAATGATATTGTCACTTTACTTCTCAATCCACATTAAATTGAGTAGTAGTAGAAATGATAGCATCGCATCAGTAACATTTTAACTACCAAAGAACTAAGAAATGCAACGCCTGCTGAGGACAAAAAGAGTGAAGCCAAAAAAGTAATCCCAGAATAGTACCAATGTTTGAGCAACAGGACCATTTGTGCACCACATTTTGTTCCCATTGATAATGTAGCCACCATCTACACGATCAGCTTTGCATTTCATGCTAACAACATCAGAGCCAGCTGAAGATAACACAAGATATCACCTGGATTAGCCCTTTTTTAGGAAATTCAAAGGTAGAAATGGTGTGTGATGTCAGGATAGGTTACCATTGGGTTCACTCATTGCAAGAGCACCCACATGCTCTCCACTGATAAGCTTCAAGATAAGAAAAAACTGGTTAACAAAGAAGCCGTGAAAAGGAAAACACATTTAAAAACATAAGATTCATTGACAACATTACACAGGCAAAGCGAAAAGAACTCAAGATCATTTTCCAGCCTTTTTCGTCAGAATATGTGAAGGAAAAACACAGAAGGTTTGGGCACTAAGTAAAACCAATCTTCTACTATGTGCTTAGTATATTATATCGCACAACGCATAGCCTACCAACATTAGAGCATAAAGAATCAACAACGTCTTCCCATTGGGTACGAGAAATGGTGAGCATACCACATTGGAAGGGAACAAAATAGAAGAGGGATGGAACTAGAACCTTTGGCAAGTACTTCTGTTTCTGTGCAAGACTTCCATTTCTCACCTGGAAAAATCATTACAGCGACATGAACAACCTTTAGGATAACCAAAACAGATACTAAGCAAAAAAAAAAGTTGCAGCTGTCGTCTTGTTTACCAACTGATTAAGGCACAGGTTAGAATGGGCACCATATGAAAGACCAACTGACCCTGAAGCACGGCTTATTTCTTCCATAGCTATGCAGTGATACAAGTAACCAAGACCCAGCCCTCCATATTCCTCTATTAGAGGACCACAAAAATTAAGTGTTAAGGTCTCCAAAACAATTCTTTCATGCTGTCATAATATCAATATACAAGTTCTGTTTTAGATGAAAGAAGAAAGACCTGGTGCAGTGATTCCAAGTAGATTAAAGTCTCCCATGAGTTTCCATAAATTAACCTCCTACATAAAAGGCCAAACAACATAATAAAACAAATGAATTAACATTAAAAATCATAAATGAACGGCATGATTATACCTTGGGGAAATAATTAGATTGATCAATCTTGGCAGCATGAGGAGCAATATTTTCTTGAGCGAATTGGGCAACACTTTCTTTGAACTGCAGTTATTATCACAACAGGACATATATACTGAAAATAATCCACTAACCCACAAATACGATTTCTAGGTAAGAGATGAAATGATGAAAAAACAGAAAACAAATTCTCAATCAAACCTGCAACTGAGTATCATCGAAGAGGAGAGAAGAAGTGGAGAGGGGAGCACGTTGTAGCGACTGTGCTTCTTTCCCAAACACCAAGGTACCAAACAGGCCTGCTCTCCTTGCTAACACCCTCTGCATCCTTTTCCTTTTTGGTTTAAATCTACAAGACGGTATTGCAAAGGTAGAAGATGATGAGTTGGTGTAGAAGATAGACTCGACACGCACGACAGTAACGACATCACTTATCAGAATCCAGAAACATATAATGAAGAATCCCAAACGACATAAAGTCTTCCTTCCCAAATTGCCACGTTTATAAAAATTATAAATAATAAAATTTTATAATGGTATTTTTTTAAAAGTAGATACATGAGTTTCTATTTTTTAATTTTTTATTTTTGGTAAATAACATGAGTTTCTAGGTATTTACTGTATTAGTTTTAGCACTTTAGTTTAAGGAAAATTTAAACCTCAATTCCACATCTCCCCTCCACCTATCGAATCCGAACGGACCGGATCTCTTCCTTTCGATTCTCTTTGCACACCGAACAATGGGAAAGAACGATTTCCTCACCCCAAAAGCAATCGCCAACCGAATCAAGGCCAAAGGTCTCCAGAAGCTGCGATGGTATTGCCAGATGTGCCAGAAGCAGTGCCGTGACGAGAACGGCTTCAAATGCCATTGCATGAGCGAAAGCCACCAGCGCCAGATGCTCGTCTTCGGCCAAAACCCTACCCGCGTCATCGACGGCTACTCCGAGGAATTCGAAACCGGTTTCCTCGACCTCATGAGACGCTCGCATCGCTTCTCTCGCGTGGCGGCGACGGTTGTGTACAACGAGTATATTCATGACCGACACCATGTTCATATGAACTCCACGGAGTGGGCGACTTTGACGGAGTTTATCAAGTATCTGGGGAAGACGGGTAAGTTGAAAGTGGAAGAGACGCCTAAAGGCTGGTTTATTACCTATATTGATAGGGATTCGGAGACCATGTTTAAGGAGAAATTGAAGAACAAGAGAGCGAGAGCTGATATGGTGGAGGAGGAGAAGAATGAGAGAGAGATTAGGAAGCAGATCGAGAAGGCGGGGGAGCTGTTGACTGTTAAAAGTGAGGGGAATGATGTTAATGGTGGTGATAACAATGTAGAAGAAGAGCAGCCCGCGAAAGAGATGAAGTTGGAGGGTGGGTTGAAGGTCGGATTCGCACTGGGCTCCAAAGGTAATAATGTTGGGAAGGACAAGGGGGAAGGTCCTAGCAGAGTGGTTTTTGAGGAGGTTGAGGAGAAAGTGAGAAAGAGTGTCGGGGGCGAGAGAGAAGGGAGTAAGAGTGGGAAGTCAGCATTGGATGATTTGATGAGGGAGGAGGAGAAAGCAAAGGAGAGGGCTAATAGGAAGGATTATTGGCTGTGTGAAGGGATTGTTGTAAAGGTGATGAGTAAAGCATTGATCGAGAAAGGGTATTATAAGCAGAAAGGAGTTGTGAGGAAAGTGATTGATAAGTATGTTGGAGAAATTGAGATGCTTGAGAATAAGCACAAGTTGAGGGTTGATCAGGATGAACTTGAAACCGTGATTCCACAGATTGGGGCTTTGGTGAAAATAGTGAATGGAGCATACAGGGGATCAAACGCAAGGTTGTTGGGAGTGGACACAGAGAAGTTTTGTGCTAAGGTGCAGATAGAGAAGGGTATTTATGATGGAAGAGTGCTTAAGGCTATCGAATATGAAGATATTTGCAAAGTGGCCTAGTGAGTTTTGCTATTCATTTTATATGTTACTGTAGCAATTCTTTGACTTGGCTTTGAATTAATGGTTGTTCCTCAAAATTGGGAGTGTCTTTTAAGTTGTAAAATCAGTTGCTCTTATGATCATCAATGTTTTCGTGTTTGATGGATAATTTGAAAGCTTGCCTGTGAATGAAGGAACAAAATGAAAAGCTTTTGTTGATAATTTGTATCTTTCCCTGTCCAACTGCTTTTTCTGTTGAATGCAACATATTTATGGTTGTTATTGTATTTTCCATAGGATTTAGCTTCCTCATTGAGCTTCCTTGAGACATTTTGCAAACAGAAACATGCAAACAAGGGCTTTTGAGACAATTTTCGAAATATTGCTGTCGAAATTTTATCAGATGGGTTAAGAACCGGAGAATTACACCTGTCTTTAACATGCAATAGTTGCCTACATATGGCCGTACACTTCACCCTCGACTGTAGAGCTACTATGGGGTAAAAGTTTGTACTTTTGAAATTTAGGATTCAAAAGAATTTTCACTATAGTGTTGCAGGCATTTGCTACCCTGTGTTATTTAGGAGGACTGAGATAGACAACTGGGATATGGAAGATGTTTAGGCTCTAGAACAACATGGTTTTTCTGTTCTATGGTTGCGCTACATTTTAACTAGTGTAATTTAAGGAGAGACTTTATCAATGATTTTATGCAAGCCTAGGAACGTTTCCAGTTTAATAGCACGAATGTTCTTAAATGGTAAAAGTTTGTACTTTGTAATTTTTTCACTATAGTATTACTGCGCTATGTAACTTAGGAGGACAACTTGCATGTGGAAGATGTTTTGGCTAGAGCATGATCTTTCTTTTCTATGGTTGTACTACATTTAACTAGTTTAGTTTAAGGAGAGACTTTATCAATGATATTGATGCAAGCCTCGGAAAGTTTCCAGTTTAATGGGATGAATGTTCTTAAATGGGAATAGCTCAAGTTGTAAATCACTGCAAGTTAGATGGATCTTGAGATACCTTTCTAGGAACTTTATTTGTTCAATCTTAAAAGAGGTTTGACCATGTTGTGGATAACTTTCTGTCACTAAGCAATTATGAGTTCGATGATGAACTCTTATTTCTGAGATGTGTTTATGGGAAGTCATAATGGTTTGTCATTGTATTCCTTGGAAAAAATACATATATGATGGAAATAAAAAACTGAAGCGTATCAGGATGCAAGAGATTAAGCACCTTTTCAAGCAGCTAGACAATTTCAGAGCTGTCTCTAGCTACCACACCAGTACAGCCTTGTCTGGAATTCTCATCAAGTCTTCCGACAAATTTATTTTGATAGTGCCTTATGTAGGGGGGCTGTTAGATGGGGGTTTCTGAAGGTGCTGGCTTTGATTTTGCATGCTGTCCTCAGCTGCAGATTGAGACGGGTGGTTCTTGATGTACTCCACTGCTCCTGAAGGGATTTTTCGACAATCTCAGCACAAGACCAGTTTTTGTTGCCAAAAATCAAAATTGTACCCTTGCCTTCTATAGATGCCAGCATGAAAGCAATTGTTCATGGAAATTTGGTGGAGTTTGCTCTTCTTTGCTCAAGTGCACCAGGTTCCCACCAGTATTGTAAGTTTGATACCTGCAAATCATCAGATTTTAAGCAAAAGGGAGAAGGGTCCAAACGCGACGCAACTTTGGTCATTTAGTACTCTTCCTTGTGTTACTAGGAGTTGGGCTTAAGTGCATCAGTCAGTGCCAGAACTAGAAGCTAAATTGGCTGCTTCTTTTCCTTGTTTTTTTGTTTTTTTTTCATAAAGAGGAGTTTAAAGCCTATTTTTTATGCTGATGAAGAATTTTCAACTTTATAGATTATGTACTGAAAGTTTGGTCTACATTTAGCCCCGTGTGATGGGATACAATGTGAAACAAGCAATGTGAGGCAATGTAACTTCTCAGTTAGGATGTCTGTGTGCTTTTTTTCTTTACTTTGTTCCTAGAGATCCGGGTGTGTGTTTCTGCATTTTGATTGATGTCTGGAAACATTTCAATGAGGTACTTATATTATTATTTACCTTGTTCTATAGACAGCTCTATGTGATTTGTGTTTATTTTACTTAAGTTGGTGTCAGGAATCTGTTTCAATTATTGTAGATCAATAAATTAGTTAGTGGACTTCTCTTTTCTTATTTGAGAATGAATTTGAGGTTCCATACAGTGTGATCTTATGGCAAGTAAGTGAACAAATGCCTTATTTGTGGAAGATTCATGACTCATCTGACTGATTTGAAATTTTAAATGTCAAGTAAGAGAAGATGGCAGATGCCAAGGATATTCAGGCACCGTCTATGACAATGGAACAGGAATGGCCAAGGTATTTTCTTGGACTTTGCATTTGGATGTAGGGAAGATTATCTGTTTTCATCCTGCATTCACAAAAGACTGACAATTGTATTTTCTGGACCTTCACACTATGGGTAATTGCTCCTTTAAAGAACATATATGTCATTCTGTGAACTGTAAAAACACACTACGCATTTTCTAAGCAGTTGATGAAGGCGTCGATTGAAGTGCGGCTGTATCACTGTCATTTTCTATATGATTTCAGAGTAAAATACTTTCAATGTTTGCGCTTGGGTTTGAGTTGCTGGATATAATGCTCCACTTGCTGTATTCCCTGTATTGTTGTTGTATTTTAGTCACTTCATCGGACTGGTGAGAAGGCTGGCATGGGTCAAACTGATGCATATTGGTGGTGTCTCAGTCCACGTGAGCTTTCTTAACTTTGAAGTACTCAGTACTCTGACTGAGGCTCCCATGATTTCCAAGGCTAATTATTAGAGGAGATGCAAATTGTACTCGAGACCTTCAATACTCCTGCCACTATGTTGCTATTCAGGCTGTTCTGTTGTTGTGTGCCAATGGTTATATACAATAGTTATGAGTCAACTGACTTGCTGGATGCCTATTTGAAATATAAGTTTGATATTCTGTTTATTGTTTAGATGTCAGTTATGTCGATGCTGATTAGCTTGGCTGGAAAAGGAGTTAATTAGGCGCATTCGAGTTCGTTTACCATGTTTCCTTGGTTTGACTTGTATCAATTGTGTTGACAATTTGTTTCTAATTTCAATGATCTTTGAGGGGCAGTCAAATGTTTTGAGCTCCTGAAATGGTTCTTCAATGATTAAGCATTTATGTGTTTCTTGTGGATTTGCATTGCAGGTATTGTGTTGAACTCTGGTGATGGAGTCAGCTACGCAGTCCCCATTATGAAGGGTGGCCTAATGCATGCCCTATTTTAACAGGCTGCGCGTTCCGGCTACCCAAAGGTCCTCTTTCTAACCATACATGATTGGATCGGAAGCTTGCTCTCATCCATGCGACTACTTGCAACTCCACAATGAAAAATCAATGTTGATGTGAGGAAGGATCTGTGTGGCGACTTTGTCCTTGTTGATGGTTCTACCTTATTCAAATCATTGAGAATTATGAGCAAACCACATGCACTAAGCACATCCAGCATGAAAATCAAGTTGGTATGGTGTCTGGATTGGTGGCTCCATCTTGGCGTACCTTAGGTCAGATTACAATTTTCCAATCTGTTGGTTCAAATTCGTGCATAACTTGCAGTCTTCGTTAATATGGTTTTCTGATCATTCGGGACTTTGCTCGCTCGCTCGTTCGCTCGTTCGAAATCCAAATATGGACTGTAAAGGCAGATTGCAATAATTTGGACCATTAATTATTAATATTATTGTTATTAGTACCAATCATATATGTTAACTGTAATCATCCAATCCATGTTTAATCCAATGCGGTGGGGCATAAATGCTCTGCCCAACCGTTTGCTTCCCTACTGCCACAAACCGCCGTTTAAATGCAGGAAGATAGAGTAGGAGAGTAAGAGGAGCATTAATGGTTTAAATATGGTGTCATTAGGTAGCAGTCACTGATGCCACAAGTCAGTGGATTGACTCATTTTTGGCTAAAGATAATTCAAATTGAAAACCTAGCCTTTCTTGTTACCCTATCTATCTGTGGTACTTGTACATATGATGAAGTTTACGAGTTTTGTTCGTCGCTATGAATCACGAATATTAATATTTTTATTGTTTCTCGTGCCGGAGTTATTTTTGAACACTAAAATTATACGTGTTAGATTCATCATTTTCCGTGTCCAATCTAGTTGGTCATACTTTCAGTCGAACGCGCATCATG
>NBIL01135381.1:0-25834 GCA_002752925.1 Viola pubescens var. scabriuscula | reverse complement strand
TCAGATGAAAAGCATTCGTCTTTTGAAGAGATGTAGAAGATTAAGGATGTAAAAATGGGACCTTGAGGAGGTGGGAAGAGAGAGGAGGAGTTGAGGATTAGGGATTTTTGGTGGTCGTTCATGGCGGTGCTGCTTGATCAACGCAGCGTTTCTAGTTTTCTTCAACGGCTCTCGCAGTCTCACTGACCACCGAGTGTGAGAGATTTGGCTAATGTAAATAAATAATCGAATTCGCCAGAATGGTCGTTTTATTTTTAATATTTTTTTATATAATCGTTTGAATTACTAGAAATTACCATGTGAAAACAGAAAGACGAATAAAAGAGCTAAAATCCAGAAATTGTTTGTTATTTTTAGGGTGGACGTCATTTTAGTTCGGTTATATTAGGATAAATTTAATTCGATTTTTAGATTATTTTAAAAAAATCTCATCATTTAAAGTAATCTAAATTATTTTGATTATTCATATTCGTAAACTAAATTAAGCGGAAATAATTTATAGTGTTATTATAATATTAAATAAGTTGTTAGTGTTTCTTTAATTTTTCTAAATAGGATTGAGCTAGTCAGTTTGGTAGGAATTTTATCTCGATGAGTTCTAACCGTTACTTCTAAATTTAAAAAATAAATAAAAACCTTGTTAAAATGTTAAGATTGAATATTTAGATAATGTGTATTATATTATAGATTTTAAAAATAATTGGTCCCCAAATACTATATATCAACTTCCTTTTTCTTTAACAGAATATATATCAACTTCCCATGAAAAGGTTTTAACCATTTAGTATTATTATGACTATATTAATGTTCATGATTACTGAATAATGTAAATTATACTAGTTGCTAAACATATTGATAAGACAAAATTTAATTTGAAATTGACGTTTTAATTGCATTATTTTTAGAGATATAGTAATTACTTTAACTAATCCCTATATGGTTAATTTAGTCTTTATATTTATAAAAAAACTTCAACTAATCCCTTTAATGATTACTTTAATTTCCGTGTTAGTAAAAACCTTTCAATGTCTTTATATTTATAAAAAAACTTCAATTAATCCCTTTAATGATTACTTTAATTTCCGTGTTAGTAAAAAACTTTCAATCGAACCTCTACGTAATTAATTTAGTTCCCGTATTCGTTAAAAAAAATTAATTTAGCTCCCTTGTTCGTAAAAAAATTCCACCAAAACTCAAAATATATAAAGCAAAAGAATCAGAATTTCGGTTTTGTTTTTCAAAAATATATTTGTTTATTAATTTAGTTTCTTAGTTCGTAAAAGATTTTCAATCAAACCCCTATATGATTAATTTAGTCTCTATATCCGTAAAAAAAAACTTCACTTAAACTCCTTAATGATTAGTTTAAACTTTAATTCATGTGTCCGTAAAATATTTTAATTGAACTCCTATATAATTAATTTAATTTTTATATTCGTAAAAAAAAAATCAATAAACCTCAGGTCGTATACCCAAATTGCTAGTGACATCGTGCCAAATTAAAACAAACTAACAAATGCACCAGAAAATTTAATGTCTTAATTTTTTTTTAAATGTAAAATTTCCCTTTCTCTATTTTATAAGAAAATATAATATATTTTTCGTTTTTCATGAAAAAATCCTAATGAGAAGGACGTTCTTGTAACTTCATCCGATAAACCCTTCAAAGTTAAAACCACATCCTGCTAAAGGCACGCACGGCGCACCCGCGAAGCAGAAAAGATCATGGGTCTCCTCTCCTGGTTCAAGGGAACTCCCGAATCCGAATCGGCAACCACCAAAATCAATCACAATTCAAACCCCAAACCCGGTACCTCGCCGGCAGAGGTCCCCGGCATGCACGGTGCCGTGGAAGTACCCCGTCCGCCCAAGAACGTCACCGTATTTGAGTTCGGGTCGGTCACTGCTTCAGGAGATAAGGTCACTCTAGCCGGGTTCTGCCCCGTTTCCGACGAGCTTGAACCCTGCCGCTGGGAAATCCTTCCGGCTGATGAATCCGACGCGCCCCAGTTCCGCGTGGTTTTCTGAACGGCTAGTAAGGATTTAGTTGAAAAAGTGAGATTTGAAGTGACCCTTTCTTTTCACACAGTGTAAAAATGGGTCCTTTCTTTGTTTATTTCATTGTGAACACTTTCTTGAGGAGAATGAATGCATAATTCTGTTAAATAAATTGTGTTGTTCTTTGATGCTAATGTCTCTCTCAATTTACTTAAGGTTTTCTTTAGATGGATGGAGTAGGAGTTGATTGTTTGGTTACCATTTCATTTCATTGTTATTGGAATTGGAAGCAACTATGGATATGCATGTCACCTACTTAAATTCCTAAACTTTCAATGATTTTTTTTACTTGTGAATCCATCATGGTTAGGCTTAAGTTTTTGTCACAAGTGTAGCAAATTAAAAAAAGTATTATCTATTTACATTTCAATCAAAAACTCTCTATGGCTTACATCCTCTGTAGTCTTTAACGATGAGGCAGAAAGAATAAATAGAACTTGGTGATTGAAATTTAGAAACTTGTTCAGTGACTGTTTGGGAAATGGCAATAAATTTCTAATGCATCTTTACATTTGAGCCCCTTTCTCTCCTAAGTCTGCATTACCAAACTAAGGTAAAGGTAGAGCAGACAGAACAGTGCATTTGGGGAAGACAGCAGGACCAAACTGCTGCTAAATATTTTTTCTTTAGGTGAATTTGAAACTGTCTGGAATTTAAACTTCTTTGCTGCTTTGCTGGATTCAGTCTACCCTGTCAGTCTTACTTCTAGCTCACAAGAAAGCATGAGCTAACTTTTGTGTTCACCCTTCTCTACTCTTCTTTTAGCATTCATTTCTCGCGTTGGACCTTTTACACTCTCCTAGAGGAAGAAAGCCTATCAATTGCTTTGAAGCTTTGGTAAGTACACTGGATGGTTCTTTTCTCTCGTTATTCCCCCTTTGCGTATTCTTGGGTATGCTTGGAAATTTCTAAGTCTATGCTGGTGGCAAAACTATGGACTTTTGGTGGCTATCAAAACATTTTAGTGCATTGGGGAAGTGGTGGAATTTTCCAAGTCTTTGTTGACTTCCTTGCATTGATGATTGTTGTCTTGCGTGTTAGACTAATTGTTCAGCTGGTGGGGCTGAAAGTTTATCGAGTCTTTGTTAATTTTTCCTTGGATTGATGATTGTTGTCTACTCTTTTTACTCAGATAGCTTTGGCATGAGTTTTTGTCCATGTCATGCACTATTATCTCATACTGTCATTTTGTTTTGTGAATTTGAGAGGATTTCATGCAATCAATTTCCTTACTTGAGCAAGTAGATACATTCTCAGCTGTCAGCATTCTTCATCAACTCAAGTGGTATCAAGAAATAGGATTATTAGACTCCATATGCAAAGACTTTTTGGATGCTGACATCAGATCAAGCCTTTCTGAACTTCTTACTCTTATTTTATGTGATTTTCCCCATGCTTGTGATTTTTCTCATGTTTTACTATGCATACAGGCGTGTAGACGTGTTTGCAGGCAAATGTAGAAGTGCACTCTTATAAAGTAAGTTAGTGTCTCCCTCGCACTCACTTGCAGGGTAGTTGTCTTCTTAGAACAGCCCTGTGCACTGGCATGCTCACACACTTCTTGATACACATGGTTGATGTTCTTGTTTATTTTCAGAATCCTACTTTTGTGTCCTCTCAACCTCCTCCTGAATTCATCTTTGTTTTCTTTTGGTTTTACTATGAAGAAAATGCCCTGCGTTGATCTTTATCCAAATTGTAAGCAGCAAAAGCCTCAGAAAGTCTCTTCTAACAATGAAGTTTCAAGAACTAAGTACCAATAGTACTGTTCTAAAATTAAATTAAGAAAAGTTTATATAAATAGATAGAAGCTGAAACTTGCTTTCCCGAAGAAAATTAAATAAGGCTAGATTCAATTCAATAAAACCCATTTTCTGGGTTACAATAAGCAAACATTACAGTTAACAATCTAATGATTGAAATTCAGAAATTTGGTCGAGTTTTAACCGTGGACTGGTGGGAAGAATCCTAAATCTTTGCTGACTTCTCCAAGTCGTCAAAGGAGTCCCAGAATATTTCCAAGTCTTTGTTGATATGTCTAGGCCTTAATTCATGATTGATGTTGTTCTATTTTTCCTCTGAATTTTAGTGATTTTTTTTATTGTCAATTTCATTCACTTTTTTCTCTGGATTTTATCGGATTCCATGAATTATTTTTATAATTTCCATTATCCTCAAGTCCAAGTCAAGTCTTATATCTTGTCTGCTGTTTGCTGCAATCATATACCTGCAGCAGCTGTTCGGTGGTCGTTGTATTGTACCCAGCAGATTCAGGGAGCTGCAAGTGTATGAAAATATACCAGTGGCTGAAAACGCATAATCCATCAGGATCTTGCTTGTGCAGTAACTCTGTTTGTGATTTTCCTAATGTTTTATGCTGTGTTGTACACTACTTTTTGAACTTAGAGGCATTCCTATGAAGTAAGTTTCAACTGGTATATCTAAGCTCTTCTTCCCTCTTGTAAAATAGCTTTGGCTTCTAATAACAGCTTCTTCTTTGCAATCTCGGGTTCCAATAACCTTTATTTACAAATCCTACTTATATGCTAAAAAAAGAAGATTAAAGTTTACAATTTCACGGTACTGAAATTCAGAAATTTGGACAAGTTGGTATTTTGAAAACGGGCAAATGGTTCTAACTGTGGATTGCTGGGTCTTTGCTGACTTTTCCAAGCCGTCAATGGAGTGCCAGAATATTTCCAAGTAATTGGTGCCTTCGGTGGAGTGGTGGGTCATCAAAATGTTTCATGCCAATGGTGGTGTACTTGCAAGTCTTTGTTCCCACTTCCTCGCCTTAATTCATGACACATGATTGATGTTGATTTGTTTTTTTTTTCAATAGAAGGGGGTCTGGGTATAACCCACAGTCTGGGTCGAGGCGGGTCCTAAAAATTATTTGGGTATGATTTTAATTAGCCCGCAATAAACATACACTTTTGTAACTTATACATAACCCGATATGATCCATATATATAAATTTGTTTCATTTGATTAGTTAGTCACATTTATCCATCATGAAATAATTTAATATTCACAAAAAGAATCTTAAAATTTAATATTTTTTATAGATTTTTTTCTATTATTCTTAATTTTTAATAAAGTTTATATGTTAGTATTTAGTAAAAGATCTTGAGAGAGGGTTAATAAATAATCTTTTTCTTTTTCTTTTCTTTCTTATGTTATGTTTTTATTAGAAAAAAGGTGTAAACAAATGGTAATTAATGTATTTTTTTAAATACAAATGCGGTATCATGCAATAAGACACCAATTTTAACAATGCCAAAATATTGTTGCCAATTTAAAAAGGAGAAAAATTAAAAAATAACACTTATAAACAAAGTTTTTTCTATCTCATTTTTGTATATACCACTATTTTTAGACACCATATTTTCCTCTATAAAACCTCTCAATCCTAATTGCATCATACTTTTCATTATTTCAATTTAATTTTGTGATAAAAAAAATCCAATGTTAAGAATCGATCAAATTAATTTTTATTTAGCGAACCGAAAAAAAATCGATTTTATGACCCAAAAAAACCCAATTTTATTGAATTGAAAAGAACCGATTTATCAAACCAAACCAAACCTATTTACCAAATCGAACCGAACCGATTTTATAGGGTACCCAGTCAAACAAGTACTTGCTTAAATTGGGCCAAAAATTCAACGGCCCGAACCGAACCGAAAAAATTGAGTACCTGAACCGAAAATGTAATTGGACCGGGTATCCGACCTATGCATAACCCTACCAGCAAGATAACCGTTAAGAAATCCCATTCATGTTGATCTGTTATTTCCTCTAACAGTGAATTATTTTGTCTTGCATACATTCTTTTCTTTTCTCTGTAATTCCCATTGTCCTCAGGCATGTATATATGTCTCAGCAGCCGTATGCTTCACGTCCAAGTCAAATGGACTGTGTAATAAATGATAGGATTGGGACTTTCTTCTCCCTTGTGGAAAAACTTTACCTTTGAAGGAGTACTATGCTTAGGTCAAGTCTTTTTATATAAAATACTCCTCTCCAGTCTCTTACAGAAAAGTGAAAACTTCCATTCATCTTCATACTTTGAAGAAATACAAGCTCATGGCTTCTAGTTCTTCTCTGATCACATCTTCATGGCTTCACAATGCAATCCTATTACTTGTCTTTCACTCAACGTTTTACACAGCCATGGTTTCTTGCAGCAAACCTTTCATTCCCTACAAACAACACTGTGCCTCTGTCATTCCTGAGTCCAAACCTACTGCTTCTTCCCAGTCTATCCCTTTTGTCCCAAACCAAGTTGGTTTCTTTTCTGGTGGGGAAGAATTCCTGATTCCTAGAAATTCATTTTACCGATCGGGTACCAGGAAACTTTTCTTGTTTCAGACCCACAATGTCTATAGCACTGATGCTGATGATGTTTACAAGGTTGATGCGAGCTTGATCGTTTCCACTGAAGATTGGGGTTTTTATAGGGAGGATATGGCTCACAGTTACTCCTACTCTCCCCTGGTCCTTATGGATGGGTCCTGGGTAGGTCCTTTTAGCTTTGAAGTACAAGGGTTCTGGTCGAAATCTACCGGAAAGCTTTGCATGGTTGGCTCTGGTTCTACTCACTCTGCAGAAGGTGACACTCGTATTTCCACTGCTGTACTTAAGCTTAATAATGTGGGGAGTTCTTGTAATATCTCTAGTTTGGTTGAAGGTGCATTAGAGAGCTTGAGTATGGTGTATAATTCTAATCCTTTTCAACCAATTTCCTTGTTGATTTTACCACAAGTGAATTACAAGTACACTGAGGTCTCGAAAGAAGTTGGTTCTGTTTCCCCTGCCGAGATTGATGTTCCAAGTAGTTCATCGCTCAGCTTACCGTCCAGTGTTTCGATTTGTTCAATATTCAAACGCAATGTCAGGTCAATTAAACTTCAATATGCTAGTAGATGCAGCTCTGCGCAGAATTGCAATCCCTTTGGTGAGACTCCTGGATATTTTCCTCGAGCCATGTCGTTCAGTTTAATTCAATGTTCGGATGATACACGGAGTCTTAGATTTCTTGTAGAATTTTCTAACCGTACCTATGTTGATTATTATGCCTCGTTTAGTCCAAATACATCATTGGTTGCGGAAGGATTATGGAATGCGAAAAAGAACCAGCTGCGCGTTGTTGGTTGTCGAATCATCAGTGCACCTGAATCTTTGGCTGGTTCTCATGTGGATGATTGTTCTTTTAGGTTGAGTATAAGATTCCCCGCAGTTTGGTCAATGAGAAACACTAGTAGTATTGTGGGTCAGCTTTGGAGTAGGAAACCTGCAAATGATCCAGGTTACTTCGACAGGATCATGTTTCAAGTTGATGGAAATGAAGCATTAGGGATTCCAGGGCTCAAGTATAAGTACACATTTGTTGAGAAAGCAAGAAAGTCATGCGAAAAGAAGAAGCCTGGTGGAGATGGAGGTAGACAATATCCAGATGTGAAATCGCCTGACATGCAATTTGCTTTGTCAGTCAAGAATTCAAGAGGAGAAAGAATTGGGCAGGGTGACTCCAAACCCATCTTTGTAGATGATAAAGTTGCTACTCGGGAGATTACTCAATGGATGTCAACAAGCTCGAGGAACGGGAAACAGTCATCAAGCTCGAGGAACGGGAAACAGTCCTCAAGCTCAACGCCTGCACAGTCCGTCATTGAAGCAAGCGACAACAAGCCAATAAACATGAGCTACCAAATGAGCTTCACATTGTCTAGTTTTCCATCATTTCAGGTTTCTGCTGAAGGGATTTATGATGATAAAACAGGAAGTCTTTGCATGGCAGGCTGCAAATATCTTGATTCAGAAAATCAGACATCAGAAACGGTCCAAACGGACTGCAACATTCTTGTGAAGCTCCAGTTCCCTCCAACAGATTCACATGATCATATCAAAGGTACCATCGAAAGTGAAAGAGAAACCTCTGATCCTCTATTCTTCGAGCCTCTTTCCTTTGCTGCAGTTGCTTCTTACAAGCTGCATTTAAGAGAATCGGTATCACGGATGAATACAGAAACGGTCATGTCCCTGATCTCTTATACTCTTGTATGCGTCTTTGTACTATGCCAAATCTTACATGTGAAGAAGCACCCAAAAGTGCTCCCTTTCATTTCACTTCTCATGCTCGCGGTGCTCACTCTAGGGCACATGATCCCTCTGTTGCTAAACTTCAACGCATTGTTCTTTGCAAACCAAAATCGAAGGAGTTTCTATTGGAGGAGTAGTGGTTGGCTAGAAGTGGATGAAGTGATGGTGAGGGTGGTCGTAATGGCTGCTTTTCTTCTTCAATCCCGACTTCTGTTGCTTGTGTGGTCTGCGCGGTCAGCTGATAGAAGCCAAAAGACTTCATGGATTGCTGAGAAGAGGACACTGTACATGTCTTTGCCTCTATACATGGTAGGATGCTTAATCGCCTTGTATCTGAATTTGAAGAAAGGCAAACAAGAAGATGTGATGCATTCCGTATGGACAGACTTGAGGTCTTATGCTGGTTTAGTACTGGATGGTTTTCTTTTCCCTCAGATTCTCCTCAACATCTTCCACAACTCGCGCGAAATTGTACTGTCTCCCTTCTTCTACATGGGAACCACATCTCTTCGCCTGCTACCGCACGCGTATGATCTTTACAGGGCTCACTACTACATTGATGATGATTTTGATTGGTCATACATGTACGCCAGGCCTGGTGCAGATTATTACTCCACTTCTTGGGATGTCATCATTTTCTTAGGTAGTCTGCTGTTTGCCGCAATCATATACCTGCAGCAGCTCTATGGTGGTCGTTGTATCATACCCAGCAGATTCAGGGAGCTGCAAGTGTATGAGAAGGTGCCAGTGGCTGAAGATGCATAATCCATCAGGATCTCGCTTGTGTAATTTTCTTGGAGCAACTCTGTTTGTGATTTTTCCTTGTGTTTTGTAAAATATATTACAAGATCCTTGTAAAATAGTTTTGGTTTCTGTTAAGGGTCTTTTTTTTCATTCCTCTAACTTGAGCACTGAGACCTGGGTTAAGAATGAACAGAATTGGCAATGGCGAGTTCACATCTTTCACTGCGAAATCCTACTTTCAGATCTCTCGTCCTTAATCCCTTTCTAATTTAAGCCTTGGCTTATTATATATCTGACATTTCTCACAAGTTTTTCTGCTAAATCGTCAACAAATTAACGAAGAATCATTATGGACAAAGAATTGCACTCAATTAGCACACCTGGTTGCAAAATGATACATACAAAAGCTTCACCAAAGCAAGAAACCCCCACCCAAAACGAACAATTTCTTTACAAATATGAGAAGGCCATGTCTTAGACAAAACTGTACTCGTCACGTTCACTCATGCCGACGAAGCACAATACAGCCAGTACAAACACGAAAAGTGATGAAAGCTCCAAAGCCAGTGCTCCCCAGCCAATTACGCCAGCATGCTTTAAGATCACTGGTATTGCAACGCTCCCAACTGCAGAAGCTCCGGTCAGAAACTTGGTTGCATTGACCCAGCTGTATCACCAATCACCAAGAAACAAGAATAAGAATTAGTTTACAGTTTATCGCTTCATCTTAAAATAGACAAACTGTAATCGAAGAATCACTTTGGAGACTACTGAAGTCTTACCTGTTATCAGATTCTGAAAATAAAGAGGAACTGTCCGAACCGGCAAAGAACAGCAAAGGCATAGGAAGAATCACATACGTTATTACTGCAAGGGATCAAATAAGACAATTGTCAGCAAGCATCACATTACTGGTCTCTCCAACATAACAGGTACATATATAAAATGCATACATGCTCAGTTGTCAAAATTGTCCATGCATCTTATGATTCTTATCAAAAGAATTAATTGCTTATGCATCCTGTATCTATGAAATAAATCATCCAATTCAAATAGATATGATTATTTCATTGCAAACATCAGAAATTAAAGGACCAGAGGGAAAGGTGCCATGTATCATGTAACACGCACACAAAAAAAGGAAAAAGAAAAGGCAAGACAGACATACTTCTACCACTTGAACCAAGAAAATGGTTTAAATCCATAGCCCTTAAAAAAAATTCAACAGGGCATCCTTTCTAGTCAATATCCATGTTTATGAAACTTAAGAAATAGAGTAACCAACAAAGGGAATTGGAGAAATAATCATTCTTGGGCAAGAAAAATAAATTAGGAACATAAACTTCATTACTGCAAAATAGGAACTAATTCAAGAAAGATCTAACATTATAATTGACATGCTACATATTCTTAATTAGAGGTGCAAGCACAGCAATTCCCTACTGGTTGAGGTACAATGGACAACAGGGATCGTCTTAGTTCATGTCTCGACGCAAAATTATAAGACTGAAAGCATTCAGAACAAAATTTGTTTCAGAAGAATAGGCTACAAACTTGAATAAATTTAAATATAGACAACGATCTAATTTCCAACAAACAAAAATGAGACGAGTAGGTCAGAGTTTAAAAAAACCCAGAAAATAGGGAATGATGTATCCCCCCAGATTGAAATCTTCAGTCACTTACGAGTAAGCATCGGCCACCAATTATCGTACAACGCACATGCCTGCAACACCAAACGCAATGAACAATGACTTCTGATTAACTTGGGCACATAACATTCATTAAACTGTTCCACTTGAGGGATAATCGCTTATGATCAACAGAAGTACTAACCAGGACTTGCAATACAATTCCGGCTGAAACCAAAATCGCCAAGGATGCAAGTTTCCCAGTTTGCAAACAGGAATGAACATAACCCGGCATGTCTCCCATCACCTAGCAAATGAAGAACAGCTAAAATGGTGACAACAGATTCATTCACTTGAACTCTAGTGCACAGAAAAAGCTAGTGGATATAGCAACAAGATTGCGAATTGATTAAACTCCAAAAAACACAAAAAGAAGTATAAGCACGACAATTATCCATCCACCAGTAAAAACTATTGAATTTCACAGAGAAATAACAAAACCCCAATTTAAAAAATATGATTTTTATCCATTTCCCAGTCAAATAATATGTCAAATCTCGTGCACAAGTAGCAAATCAGTCTGGCGGGTGAGAAGTATGATGATGAAAGGAAACAAAAAAGAGGAACCTTTGATCTGTTTCATCTGGAGAAGGAGAAGGAGAAAATAAAGAGAAGGGGATTACGTAAAAGGGGAGATTCGAACCTGAATTTACTGGAATTTGGAAAGAGCTCTAAAACCTTCAGTAACAGAGCGCCTCCTCCATGGAATCTAACCAGGAAATTTCCGGCGTTGCTGGGTTGGGTTACAGACTACACAGATGACAGATACAATACAATCGCACAAATAATTAACACGTGGAGTTAGCAACAGACAGAATAAAGGTTTCTATCATAAGAAACACAAAATAAGTCTCTCAACTATAGCTTTTCTTAATTTAGTCCCTGTCCCTTTCTCAATTAGAGAGCGTGAGTACTGTACTGACGTCGTCGAACAGATATTTAATCAGAATGGCAAGTGATTGTCCGTGAATGGAAGGTTACATGTAATTATTTATTTATTTTTTGAAAAAAAAAACTACACTACATGTCATTCAGTCTCACGAGTCACGAGTCACAACAACATGTACAACTTTTTTTTTTACATTCCATCTTCATTCGCTTCACGGGAGACCCAGCATGATCAAATGAATTGACCTCGTGTTGGATAAAATGAATCGTTTTATTAATTACGTTCAATTAACACTAATTTTAATTTCCTCAATACATTGAAAATGATGAAAACGACATATTTTCAAAAATAACGAAAAGTGATCAGAACGTCATTTATTTGAGCTACTAAATAATTAAAAGTAACAATGAGATTAAATATACTCCCATTGGAAAACCAAAAGTATAAAACTTAAATTAATTACATAAGATTAAATTTAATGGTAAGTAGGGGCAAAAGTAACCTATGCATAATAATAATAATGACACTTTTCATCCTCAACCTCCATTTGACCATTTCCATAAATAAAAAAACATCAATTGGGTGGAAGCTACTTCAGTCTTGAATTAATTAATTTAGCAGTACCGATAATACAGTTGTTAATAACCATAGCCTACTTAAATAATTTCACTTATGAAGTAGGGATAAAAATAGAAATTAAGAGACAATTAAGCATGAATTTTCATAAAATACCCTTTAATTTGGAATAATTTTTTTACCTAAAATGATATTTTAAAAAGAAAAAGAGGGAGTATAACTTTTTTTTTTTTTAATGGACTTTTATAATATACTAGCAATTCAGGCCGCTTTTGAGACTGAATTTTATTGAAAAAGTTATACAAACATGAAGACTAAATTGAGGCTTAAGAGTTTAGTTAAAAAAAATTACCATGACAGTGTGTAAATTAATCATGTATGGGTTTCAGTTGAAAGTTTTTTAAGAATATGAGGATTAAATTAATCATTTCGGGGTTTAATTGAATTTTTTTACGAATATAGAGGCTAAATTAATCTATAAAAATTTGCTAGCAATTTATGCCTCACGTTGCAGCCCGAGTTTTATTGAGAATTTTGTACAAACACGGACACTAAATTAATTGATAAAGGGTTTCATTGGATCTTATTTTATTAATTGATAAAGTTCTTTATTAATACAAAAACTAAATTAATGATGTAGGGTTTGATCAGAAATCTGGTAAGAAAAGATGGACTAAATAAATAAATAAAGATTAAAAAATGACGTCAGCTATTTTGTCATCTAACCCAAAGCAACAGTTAGGATAGTAATAAAATTCTAAGCTCAGCCCATTAAAAGTCCAACTGGTTTTTGTTGTCCGTTCGTCTCAGCTCAGTGAAGAGCCCATAGCCATAACTTGAACATTGGAGACCCGAACCCGAACCCGAACCATATAGTCACCGAGCCGAGCCACTCATCGACGGAGACAGCGGCGTCAGGTCCGGTCCGGTCCCGGAGACCCACCGCCCGCCCAAAGCTGCCACTTATTTCTTTCTCTCGTTTCTCCTTGCAGAGATCTCAGCAAGAAAAACAAGACACAACTCGAGAAACCTACCCGTGAATCAATGTCTTCCTCTTCCACCGCAAAGAAGCGCCCAAAACCAGCATCCAAAAGCCCGAAACCCGAACCCAATTCATCATCTTCTTCCCTTTCTTCCATAGTTGAGCCGCCCCAGAACTTGTTTCCTGCAAAAGAAGAGTTCTTGAGACTCATTGCAGTACTGGCAATCGCATCATCAGTTCTCTTTGCCTGTAGCTTCATAGCCGGTTACTTCAACCCCTCCGCCATGCCCTTCTGCGATAGCAATATAGACTCTGCAGATGTTTTCCTAGGTGGGGAACTTGTAATTTCTCTTGTAAATGTAGGTTCTTGTATGCAGTTTGGTGCTTTTTAGAAACTGGTTTGGAATTTACATGTAGTATATAGGTTTTGTACATTTCTTTTGCCATCTTTTCTCCATGTGATTTTGAGATTTTGTTATTGCAGTCAACTTTGCATTTTAATCTTCTGCAGTACCTCTTGCTGTCTTCGTGTAATGCTGCTTGTTCCGAATATAATTTGTCCTGTTAACATACACTCAATGTTTCACTGTTTCAGATATTTGTGAGCCTTGCCCGGAAAATGGAGAATGTTATGAAGGAAAGCTGGAATGTAGTCGTGGCTTTAGAAAGCATGGAAGCAGGTGTTTAGAAGATGGAGATATAAATGAATCAGCTAAGAAAATTGTCTGTGATGAGAATATTATTTATTCTGGTACTCTGATTTTCTAATCAAGGGAGAAATGCACTCATCTTTCTGAACTTCTCAATTTGCATGCAATGCCGCTACAGTCAGAGTGGATAGAGAATCGTCTTTGTGAAGCCTATGCTAACTTTCTGTGCCACGGAGTCGGGAAAGTTTGGGTATGTTGCTGCTGCATCTCTCTACACATTTCAAAACATTTTTTTCCAAATATTTACAGCTTATATGCCTATGCAGTGGTGCTTTGTCTTGCAAAACCTTTTGTGATTAAAACTGTTCATTCCAGGTTCATGAGGATGATATATGGAATGACTTAGAGGTACAGAAGCTCGTGGGGAAGGATGGTACTGATAATCTGGTTTATACGTACACCAAAAGGAAAGCAATGGAGGCCGTTGATGTATTATTGGAGACAAGGACAAAGTCTTCTGGGTAGGCTATCCCACTTTAAGTTAAAGTTTCAAGTTTATTTAAACTCTAGCTCCTGTTACTGTGTTTGGGTGTGCTCCTAGCATACCTTTTGTTTCTTCATTATTATTGGTGTCGTCATTCCTTTTCTTTTCCTTCCCTCGCTTTGCAGAAGCAAAGAGTTGAAGTGTCCGGACCAGGTGGCAGAACATTATAAACCATATACTTGTCGTATTCGTCAATGGATCTATGAGCATGCTCTTGTTATTTCGCCAATAATTGCTCTGGTAACTCATTTTCAAGATCCCTGTTAGTTGCTTTAATTTAGTCATTGAGTGTTGAAGCTTGTTTACACTATTAAGTGCACAGGTTGTGGCATCTATGTTGGTAATTAGGAGAGTTCGACGAAGATGGTATCTATCAATCAGGGCAGAGGAGCTTTATCGCCAGGTATTCTAGGCCTTTTTTTCTCAAAAGCCTTTAGTTGCACAGTTTTGAGTTGCTCAGCTTGCTAACACTGTGGGCATAGTATATGAATTGCACGGAGTTACAATTGAAAAATGACTTGAAGTAAAAAATCAACAGTAGCTATGGCTAAATATTTTATTTGAGACTAATAATTGTGGTAACAATATTATGAAAAAGGCTTTTCTTCTTCCCATTCATATTTTCTCGACTGTATAAGCTGGAGTCCTTCAAGTAAATTTTTAGCTCAAACATTATAATTGCTGATGTTCTCTATTTGTTAGGTTTGTGACATACTTGAGGAGAATGCCTTGACCTCAAAGGGATTAAATGGTGAATGTGAACCTTGGGTGGTGGCCTCTCGGCTACGAGATCATTTGCTATTACCCCGGGAAAGGAAAAACCATCAGTTATGGAAAAAGGTATCTTCTGCTATTGTTAAACTTGATTATATCTACGCCTTCTTAATTAGATTGATATTGCATCCTCAGTCATTTTGTTTTATGAGTTGTCATAATTGAATAGCTTGAGAAATTTTGTTATGTTCTTCATGGTCTCTGGGCAATATTTTGTTTAGAAGTAATAGGATATGAGTTAGAATATTTCTTGACTTTGACCTATGTAATCTTTCTTGTATTTTAGAGTTGTGTCATTCAATGGTTGATGGCATAACGCTTAGTAAAGTGTAAGAGTTAAGAATTTCACATTTTGTGTTGAAAGATTACTACCAATTGGATTTCAGGTTGAGGAATTGGTACAGGAGGATTCACGAGTTGATAGATATCCTAAGCTGGTGAAAGGCGAATCCAAAGTGGTCTGGGAATGGCAAGGTATAAAAGCTTATTTCCTTTTGAGTTTAGATGTTCTAGTTGTTCCTATTTCTTACATGGTGATAAGGGGACCGTAATTAGCCATTGGAATGAACTTATTTTACAATGATGTCCAGCATAGGAAGCCAAGAGTTCGCTGCTAGAGTATTGCCCATCATTTGCTGCACATTTTAATTTTAATTTTTCATTATTTTTACCCTCCTTTATGATCTTGAGGGAGGAACTGAGTCACTTTTGTGGGTTTTCCCTCATGAAAGTCCCACTCAAATCTGTTTCACTCTATGATCAGCTATCAGAGCTACGTTTCTTTCTGGCGTGGCAAAAACTAAATATTTGGTCAGATATATTGCTTGCATTATGTGGCTTTTGAAATTTTCATCCTAGGGCTAGATTATGTTTGTGTGAGACAATTCAGGTTTGTTTGTGCATTGCAGATGCTCAGAGATTTCCTTTCTAGTATGCGAAACTTATAATTTACGTGAAAATAACTCAAAACTTGCATTGTAGAGGAGAGTTAGAATAATGTTGGTGAATTTATCAGGGGTCACCTAGATCACCTACCAACATGGTTGGGAGAATGGACATGCATTACAAATATAGAGGCAACATTTTGCTTTGTTTACTTTGAGGTGGAAAATTCTTGGATTATTTGAGTTTTAATTGATTTGTACAACCTTTAGCAAAGATTTGAAATTCAGTTAAATGTATGGCCTAAGATAATTTGGGAATAGTGTGGCACATTTTGCCTTTTGTGTCAACTTGACATTTAATTCTTTATTGATTTTACAGTTGAAGGTTCCTTGAGCTCAGCAAGGATGAGACAAAAAGTAGAGGCAAGAAAATTGAAGTCCAGTCCAGGCATTCAATCAACTCCTGATCAACAACATCACGCATGGAAGTCTGGTGAGTTGTTAATTGCATTATCTGTCTATTTATGGTTCCTGCCACAGACCACGGTCATTGAACTTTTTTCCTTTTCACAGTTCCTTTTTCTAATTGAGTGCTTATGGGAATGAATATTTATGCAGATCCCCAGAAGATGACAGTCTGAGAGGGGAGCGCTTATGACATCACTATAGTCCTAACATTACATGCTCCAACTCAATCAAATACCGACCTAGGAAGTTGTATGGTTTCACAGTCAGTTGGGTGCTTAATGCCGCAGCTCCTGTTTTGGCCATATTCGTCAAGATGCCTGGTAGATGGAAAGGTTACAGAGCAGATGAGCTGAATTGATAGGAGATTGGTGAAGGAGAAAGACCTTATGAGGTCCACAATCCTTCCTGAGTTTTTACAGATGAGTTCAGACTCCAGAAGCCGGGAGGTACTTCTTATTATGTACTTACTCATATTGAGGTTAGATCTTGCCAACAGTTAGAATGTCTTGGTAGCTTTTCTTCTATTTTTGTAGACAAAATAGGCATGGAGGGTCGAGGACCGGGATTGCCTTGTTAATGGAACTTCCCCATCGTAACTTTTTAACTGTTTCCATTGAGAGAACTGGGGATCTTATCGTGTAAAAAAGCATTATACGGATACATTGATCTGAATGCAGTAAATAGATTATGTCAGCCTCCCAACATAGTGCAAGAACGCTTTTAAGTCGGATGCAGAATGGTCCCTGTTAAATGTTGAAATGAGAACTCAAGAGCCAAGGATGCGTCATTATCATTTGCTATTATGTTTTGTAGATGGGTTAGTGCACCTTGGATTCTTGGGGTAGAAATTGCTGGCTTTTCGTGAGGTTTATAGTTATGGATGCTGTCATTCGGAAGTAAAGTGCTTTCAGTAAATAATTATTTCAGATCGAGCCTATGAGTTAAGGAGTGTGAGTAGCCGATCTATTCACACCTTGGTTGGGGTTGGCTGTTGGGGATGAAACTTTTTTTCTGATCTCCTCGGTTGTCCTTCAACCCTTCCAATAAGAAACTAATCTCCATGGCTGGATTGACTTTCCTAATATAGTTTTTCTCGATATGGGTAGATAAGTCTTTTACCGATCCAAACGCAGGAGATTTGGATTAGATTAGGAACGTTGAAGAGCTTGATAGATATGGAAAGTCCCATTCCGGAGTCACTGAGTGATTGCTACCCAACACCAAGCAATTAAGTAAGCAAGACGATATTACAGTTATTACTGACAGCCCACAATCTGTGGGACCTGAGCAGTGCTTTGGTGGTTGGGTCGCCCATCATCTTTGGATAATTTGACCCATCTCCCCCACCCATGTGAGGTGACCATTTACGTTTTTTTTTAACCGCCTCTCGGTAATTGTTTGTAGTATGAAATTAATCTCGCTTAAACATTTTTTAGTCTCGAAATAAATATTTTTCTTACTATATTTTACATTTTATTTCCTATATTTGAACTTTCAAAGTTTACTAGGAAATTAGTTTTTATCAAGATTTGAATTAAGAGCTGGAAAATTCTAATTGTAATGTTCTCTCCTTTCTTTCCGTGACTTCTTAAAATTTTCTTTAATATATTTTTAGTTCAAATTATTATGTTTACGGATTTTTGTGGTTTGGATCCGAACCAAAAATGTTACAAAACTTGGGTTACAAGTACCACGTAATACTGTCGGCAGCTAAGTTAAAATATCCTTTGCTTCACTTGCAACAAGCTGGCAATTACTACTCGTTTTTTTTTAGAATGTTATCAATCCCATCTTTGATTAAAATTAAATAGTAGGGGTCCATTCCAAAGATGTTGATGTATGGAATATGGATGCAATTCTCATGAAATTCATGGGTAAAGTTAGAAAAAAAATTAGTTTTAAAATTCACCATTAGTTCATCCATAAATTCAATTCAATCCAACTTAATCCAAAATTAATTAATCGTTAGTATAAAATAGAGAAGGTCAGCTCTTGACTTTGAGCTGTATTTTTTTACATTTATATCTATTTTAAAAGGAATAAATGTAAAATTTATTCTTGCATTAGTATGGTAGTATATATTAGGATAAATCACTGCATTTGCAATTGACTTCAAATAAATTACTGCAATTGTCCACTTGATTTACACTAGTCACTTCTTTCGAAAAATAGTTATACCTCATCTGGATACATCATAAGGCTATGTTTATATGGATTTTTTTTTTAAAAGTGACTTCATACACTCATTTTGCAATTGAAAAATAAAAAATTTGATCAAAATATCTAAAAGTACAAAAATCGAGCGGGATCAAAATAATATTTCTTTTTTTGACAATAAAACATCGAGCAAAATTAAAATAATAAATCACTATATTTGTGTACTCAATTTTATTTATTTATTTAGTTTTTTTCACATGTCGATTTTTTATATTTTATTTTTATATTTTTAAATTTAATTTCTAAGTGAGCGTGATCTTGTTTTTTTATTTTTTTTTAAAAAACTTTAAAATTTTGAAAAAGAAAAAAGTGAATTCAACTCATTCTAGCCCTCTTCCGATAATTTTAATTTATATCTCATATCATAAACAATTTAATCTCACCACGTCTTCTTGATAAGTTCATATATCTATTGCTTCAGATATAACTAATTTTTTAAATTTAATCTCACAACGTCTTCTTGATGAGTTTACATATCTATTGCTTCAGATATAATCGATTTTTTAAATTTAATTTCACCACGTCTTCTTGATAAGTTCACATATCTATTGTTTCAAATATAACCATTTTTTTTTACTTTGTGTATATCACTCGATGTGAGTAATTTAACACTTTTATCAGAAAAAATATATATAAAAATAATTTATTTCAAAATAAATCAACCCACATAGCCGATAAAGTTAGAAAACTTATATTACAGATCTAAAAACTAGTTTGTGCATGGATTACAATATTGTTTAAGGTAGGAAGAGAGATCCAATATTCTCCTTATTCACCGCCAGTTCACTGAGTTTGTATCAAACCACAACTCCTAACAAACAACCCTTACCCTATTAGTATCACATTTCGCCCATATAATAAGTTAATTTATCAACTATATCAATGATAAAATATTAATTCTTCTTCCAAAAAAAATATTAAAAATATATTAACTAATTTATAAAAAAATTAATAAATAATTTATTAACAACATCTAACTCCCACCCAACACCTATCTGTGTCTGCTCTCTTTCTAGACAGACACACATACTCTCACACAACACTCACTCTTGTGCAATTGTGCTGCTGCTGCTGCTGCTGCCTCACTCTACTCACTTTATACTTTTGGAGTGGACTATCACTTTAACTCTTCACCCTTTCAATTTTAAGCCATTCCTAGCACCAGTGAGATCTAGAGGGGCAGGAATCTAAATCTCTTCGCTCTCTTGAAGGGGCTTCTCAATTTTCCTTTTTTCAGGTTTGATTCCATTTCTCTCCTAGTGCTTAGATCAAAAGTTCTAGTCTTTTCCACTTGTTTTGCTTTTTTCTTTCTTTTTTCCTGTTGGGTTTTCCATACGCAATGTGATAGCATCAGTTCAAGCTTTTGTTTGCCTGTTACGTGCTCTTTCTGGGTTAAAGGAGCTGACTTTGTCTTCAACAATACAATTGGTTGATCACAAGCTGGAGTTGTTCTCATTTAAACTGTTGCTGTAACTGAAATGTAGTGAAATTGCTTTAGGGAACTAATATTAGAATCTCTTGAATCTTGTGGAAGAAAGAAATATGATTGATGTGTGTATTGGAGTTAGATGTGTGAGGTTGTAATTGCATGGCAATCTTTGACTCACTTTTTTTGTTCTCTTATGTTTTTGTGGCTCCCTTCCTCATATTTATATGAGAGTTCGCTGATTTCATGTGGCCCAAGATTTGTTATTCTATGGTGATGGATTTATTTTATTTTCTCAAATCCTTAGTGGAGGTTGTATCATTTCTGGAATTCTTCTATATTCTTTGTATCAAAGTGCTCTAAACTCTGGAATTCATCTAAAGAAAAAAGTGCTCTAAATAGTGATCCTAGATGACTATGATTTCTATGTTTGCTTCTTTAGAGCGTGGGTCACTGCTTAAACAGTTAGTTGCATACAACTTTATGTGAGATTTTGTTTCTTGAATTGGACTATCAGCTAGCATAAAACCATTACAATTACCTGTAGTCTAAGATTTAAGGTGATCAAATCTGATAAATCCTATACTTGCCCCTTCATTGATATTGATCCCTGATTTACTAATTGGTCCTCACTCAGTTTGAATGATTGAGAATAATTTCTGTGCTGCCTGCCCTAGATTTATCTTCCATAAATGAAATGTTTTATGCAACTTCTAAAAGCATGTCATCTTGTGGTTTGCTTCAGGGGTTTGTCCCAACTGTATAATGGGTTCGAAGAATAACTCGGCGGGTTTCAAAACGCGAAGCCCACTGTCTATATTTATTGTTATCTGTTTGTGCTGTTTCTTTTACATTCTGGGAGCGTGGCAGAAGAGTGGTTTTGGAAAAGGAGATAGCATAGCCATTCCAATAACCAAACAGAAGCCAGCAGATTGCAACATCTTTACAGATCTGAATTTTGAACCCCATCACAAGATTGAGATTGTTGAGCAATCTAAGCCAAAGGCTGAAGTTTTTAAGGCATGTGATGCTAAATATACTGATTATACTCCTTGCCAAGAACAAGACCGGGCTATGATGTTTCCTCGGGAGAATATGATATATCGAGAAAGGCATTGTCCCCCTGAAGAGGAAAAACTTCATTGTCTTATTCCGGCACCTAAAGGATATACTACCCCATTTCCCTGGCCAAAAAGTCGTGATTATGTCCACTATGCTAATGCTCCATACAAAAGCCTAACTGTGGAAAAGGCTAATCAGAACTGGGTTGAGTTTCAGGGTAATGTCTTCAAATTTCCTGGAGGAGGAACCATGTTCCCTCAAGGTGCAGATGCATACATTGATGAGCTTGCATCGGTGATCCCAATGGCAGATGGCACTGTCAGAACTGCACTGGATACTGGCTGTGGGGTATGTTCATTTGTCAAGTTACTAGAATGCTCCAAATAAGATTATTTCAGCTTAATTATATGAATTTTAATTTTAATTAGCATAGATGTTTTCTCAAGAAAGTAAAAATGAAACTCGTGTTTGTATGTAATTGGATAGCTGATACTTGTTTTAATGTAGAGGCCTTAACGAAGCAGAGCCTAAGTAAATTGCTTTAGTACCTTGTCAATGTTTCATGTTTTAGCATCTTCCCTGCAAATCATTTCTTATTCTAAGGATACCGGTCTCCTGACCATCTGCCATTCCTGTGGAGATGTACTTTGTTCTTATTGTTGATTACCATATACTTGGTTGCATCTCCCTTCATGTCAAGCGTTCATTGTATATGGTTGCATTTGTCAGGTCCCTCCTATATTCCCTCTCACATCCTCTCCACTGTGGCACGAAAGAGTAGTTCCATTCTGATTATAGAGCCTGCTTTTCTGCCGAATGATTTCTTAATTGATGGAACTACTTATTTTTATAGGTTGCAAGCTGGGGTGCATATGTTCTGAAAAGAAATGTCCTGCCAATGTCTTTTGCACCGAGGGACAATCATGAAGCACAGGTACAATTCGCATTGGAACGGGGAGTACCTGCTGTTATTGGAGTTCTTGGATCAATACGTCTTCCATACCCATCAAGAGCTTTTGATATGGCTCAATGCTCTCGATGTCTAATACCATGGGCCTCAAATGGTGAGTAACAGTAATACCTTAGATTTTTTGTTTTCAAACTTTCGGTGCTACTTGTGCCTGATCAACTCAGGGAAGAAAAAAGGAGTCAGAAAGTTGGTTTTCAACTACTTTTGTAAATCAATGGAATTTAAATTTTTAGGTTATATATTGTATTGTTGAATTATAGGTAGAATTACCATTTTCTCTTTTGAGTGAATCTCGGTTTGCGGTGGTGCAAGTACACAACCTTTTCACTGATAGACTTCTGCCCACAGATGGAATGTTCCTAATAGAAGTTGATCGAGTCCTCAGACCTGGTGGGTACTGGGTCCTTTCTGGCCCTCCAATTAATTGGAAGACCTACTACAAAACGTGGAAGCGAACTAAAGATGACCTCAGGGCTGAGCAAAGAAAAATTGAAGAACTAGCTGAAAGTCTGTGTTGGGAGAAAAAGTATGAGAAGGGAGATACTGCTATCTGGAGGAAGAAGGAAAATGACAAAAACTGTCAGAGGAAGTCTGCAAATATATGTGAATCGAATGATGCTGATGATGTCTGGTGAGTTACACTCGTCTCAATTTTTCTTATCAGTTGGTCAGTGCTATGATATACATTATAAATATATCAAGTCATTTGGTTTTTGAAGAGAACTGCATGATCACGAACAAGTTTGACGTACCTCTGAGCTTAGTGCATTTATTTCCGGGGAGCAAGCAGATTTATTCAGATAACATTTTGTTTGTGGTCACCATTAGTAGAGACTGAAGAACCATGTTAGAGTATCTCCAATTATGAAATAAGTAGAAAAAACAATAGATTAAAAAAGTTTGTTTGTGCCTACAAGTTATCATTAAAAATGTTACTAATTTGGGATGTAGTATTTGATTTCGATAATCCTCAACTCATTTTCTCTGTCTACCTCCAATAATGAAATATACAATTGTTTTCTTTTATTATCCCACTCTTAATTGTTTTTTCTATCGTTTGTTTTAGGTACAAGGAGATGGAAAAATGCGTAACCCCTTTCCCAAAGGTTACCCGTGCAAATGAGGTGGCAGGGGGGGAGTTAAAAAGGTTTCCGGATAGGCTTTTTGCTGTTCCTCCACGGGTAGCTAAGGGACTCATTGATGACATCACAGAAGAGTCCTATCAAGAAAATAATAAGATTTGGAAAAAGAATGTAAATACATACAAAAGAATCAACAAGTTGATTGGCACCACAAGATACAGGAATATCATGGATATGAATGCAGACCTTGGTGGATTTGCTGCTGCACTTGAATCTAAAAATTCTTGGGTGATGAATGTGGTGCCTACAATCGCCAAGAACACTTTAGGCGTCATATATGAGAGAGGTTTAATCGGTATCTATCACGACTGGTATGTCCTTGCGCACTTACCTTGAACTTCTAGTTTTCTGAAACAAACGGTTTTACATTCCTCCATTTTCTTGATGTGAGGGATTCAAGTCCAGTTTCTTACCTTGCATTTTTGAAATGATATTGGCTTGGCTTATCAATCATACTGAACTTTACCAAGAACTGTAGGAGGCACATCGTTTATAATATTTTTTGAATGAGCTTGGCTTAGTTTTGGTGAATTGGTGAAATGTTGTTGTGGTCGACTAGAACTTAATTTCAATGTAAGCTATGATATTAAGTACTGGTACATGGAAATGAAATTAAAAATGAAAACCAAAGTGGAATGCTTTTCCCCTTCAAGGTCACAGTCAATACCCATATTAATGATAATAGGGAATGAGAATGCATTTCTGTCTGATGTTAATATTCGCCTATTTATATATTGAAGAGCTTGAAAATCTCTCCTATTGAATCCAACAATTTCTTTGTTCTGGAATCTAAATAACATTTTGTTTGTTGTCTTCTTTTAGGTGTGAAGGGTTCTCGACATACCCCAGGACATATGACTTTATTCACGCAAATGGCGTATTCAGCTTGTACCAGAACACGTAAGCCTCTAGCTTCTTGCATGCCTTGAGTTGTTCCTCGAATGATGTTTTATTTTTTGGTTTCTAGGATAACTAAAAGTAAGCTTTTGGGACCTCAAAGTCTGTAGAGCAGTATCTTCAGATTTTGGCAGGCTAAGAGTTTTCTAACAACACAAGTTTTTTACTTTATGATGATTAAACAGGTGCAAACTGGAAGACATCCTTCTTGAAATGGATCGCATTCTGCGTCCTGAAGGGATCATAATCCTCCGAGACAAGGTTGATGTCCTGAACAAGGTTAAGAAAATCGTTGGAGGTATGAGATGGGATGCAAAATTGATGGATCATGAAGATGGCCCCTTTGTACCTGAAAAGATATTGGTTGCTTTCAAACAGTACTGGGTTGTTGGCGCAGGAAACAACACATCGAGTGATGAATAGACCAGAAACCGACACCAAATTAGTGGTTGATGCTGTACCTGTGCTCCTAATTTTGGAGATGATGGCATCTGTAAGTTTAGTTTGTGTTATTGGATGGTGTAGAGTGTCCAATCAACCAGACATCATAATTTCTTTAGAAAAAAAGTTAAGGTGAAATTATTCATTTGTGATTTTGGGAGGTATAATAGAACTGAATATGTGGAGCTGCCACAACAATTAGGTCATTATTCAAGAATGTAATGTTGATAAAAACAGCAATTGTGTTATTTGTCAGCCATAATTGTAATGGTTCACAGGCATTATGGACAGTTCACGGTCTGGTTTGGTTCTGTTCGGTTCGGTTCAGTTTTAAGTATATAAATCACACGAGCCGAAACCAAACTACCTTGCTCGAAAAAATTGCATAGAATGTCAACTCATACTTCACAACCGTTTAACTCTAACTAATGGTAATTTAACCATTATTTAAATCCTCTTTGTCAGGTGATAATTAAGATTTGAGTGTTTTAGAAGGGTCTAATTTAACTCAATCAGAAAATTCATACACGACGTATAACCTTTTTCTTGTCAATTGACAACGATTATGCCAGCCAAACTTTTTGAATAAATCATCATGATTTCTTCTCTTCAAAACCTAACATCTGTCATTACACTCTCATTTCCTGATTTGCTCAGGAGTAGTTTATTCTTCATTGGAGACGCTTTTTCTTTTCTTTTCTTTACTTTTAGAAAGATTTGAACTCTCATCTCTTAAAATTCTCTCCCAAATAATTTGAAAAATAAAAATCATTTGTTGCGCGAGTTTAATAATTGTAGATGATAAAACATTTTTAAGTGGTCATTAAAAGTCACATGCTGTGTTTTTTCCTGGTTATTGCTAAATGATTTATCATTTAGCGAACATGATGACAGAATAATCTCCCAATCAGTGCTTACAAACCAAATGATGCCTCGCATCTTTACACCTTTCTTAACAAAAAGTCAGTGACATGTAATCAATTAAAGTTTTGAATTTTGGTGTTACTAGCTTTCCTCCATGGTATGACACATCATAATGACTTTTTTCTTTTGTTCAATCAACATAATGACTGAATATGATCAACTATCATCTTTTAAAAGGATCGTCGTTCAGTTAGTGTTTTCTTAAATCAATTATATGTTAATGGTGTGCTTTAAGTATATTTTGGTGAGATTCTGTTGGGGTTAGTTCTGAAATTGTTATTAGTGGCTTTAAAATACGGCTATAGAAGTCATTTTAACGAATTTTTTTAAATATTTTTCGCTTTGAATTGATTCCATCATCATTTGTAAAGAGTTTTTACCTCGTATTTT
>NBIL01135380.1:0-22332 GCA_002752925.1 Viola pubescens var. scabriuscula | reverse complement strand
AAGCATGTTGCCCATGGCTAGATCATTTGCTTCATTACCAACTGCTTTTTTCACTAAAAAGGTGCTAACCAAAAGGCTCAATGATTAGAGTAGTAAAATTCCTCATCACACCCAAGAGAAAGATGATGTCTAAAGTAGACAACTTTTTTCTTCTTCTTTGAAGATGGATGCCTCAGAAAAAAGAGTAAACAGAAGAAGAAACAGAAACCAAGAAGTAAGGATCTATCTCAAACTCCAAAGATCTTATATTTGCTCTTCGTAGTCCTACAAACTAAAGATGAAAGAAGGGGAAAAAAAAACCCAGCTAAGATCTCCATGATACTAACTGGAAAAGAGAACAATACCACAACCAAAGGCAAAGGAAGATGGAAGAATAAGAAAAGAAACAAGAAGGAGTAAATAAAGTAAGAACATGCAAAAGCAAAACTTCGTTGTTGTTACAATTGAAGCAAGAAAGTGAAATAAAATAAATGCCAAAGCCCCACAAGTTGCATGCACATATTAAAGATACACCATCACTGCATAATAATGAAACCCAGTAAGTAGTATTTTTCACTTGACATGAAAATTAAAGAAATTGAGGTGCAAGACCCCAATAATCACTAAAAAAGGGGAAAAAGAAGGAAACTTTTTTATCTCCACATGCATGTCCATATCACTTACTGAAAGAAGAAGCTCTCCTGTTCTGAAATTACAACTCTCTTTTTTGTTTTTCTTAGTTTTTTTCACTCAAAGGTTTTACTCTGTATAATTTGAGAGGAGAAGAAGAAGAAGGAGATGAGGAGAGAGAGGTGGACAAGGGGGGCAGAGGTTTTAGTGCGCCTTTCCTCTTTTCTTTAAGGTGTGCTTGTGACTTACTACTGTACAGCTACTAATAGAGTCACTCCTCTTCCTACTGGTATTGGGTTTGTGCTTGTTGGGTTTTTAAGTCTTCTGTTATGTACAGTTGCTTTCCGTTCTGTTCAGACCACAGGAATCTGAAAGAAAAAAAAATTAAAAAAAAACTACAAGTTAAAGAGAAGGGGGGGGACTTCTCAATCCATTCCAAAAGGTGATAATCCACTTTTAATTAACTTTTTAACTGAATATTCCAACAACAAAAACTCCACACACACAAAAAAAAAAAAAAAACTTAAAAAGATATTTTTTGTGTGGGGCAAGTTAGCTCACTAAAATGATCATAATTATAAATCCATCAATTCATTAAAAGATACTAACATATGCTCAGTAAATAATTATTCGAGTATTCGTTAAAAAATAACATATATATTCTCTAAATAAAATGATGTTATCAACTTTAAATTTAATTTTTTATAGTTTTCTTTAAATGTCTCATTCATCGTAAAAAGAAAAGATACTGAACACCTGAATTATATTTTTTATATTTTTTTAATGATATTTTGAGTCGTGTACCTTTTATTTAGATGTAAATATTTTAAAAATATACTATACAATTTTTAGAGTCAAGCAATAATAAGAATCCTAATCTTTTAAAACTAAATTAAGTGTTTTTTTTTCAAAATTTAATCCAACTCATATAGGAATTATTTTTTGGCCGACCAAAGTTAGTGATAATAATCTAATTCCAATTTTTCACTCTGGTTTTTTCCCAAATAGAAATCAAACACGACACATGTATATCCGACTTCACGTAAATATGCTCTGCCTTTTTGAGCTATTTTTCCAATTCTAGTTCATGACATGACGCAACAACTGTGTGTGCAATGATGCTCGATGTTGCAGGCTGTAAGGATCCGAGCATTACGAGAGTAGGAATTATTTCTAGCATCGTATTTACTCATGACCTCACTCTAGCATATTTTAATAATTTATCTTTTCTAAAATTATAATCCCTCCGGGGTTAATTAAACGTCGTTTTAGGATTTACTTTTATTGTTCATTTTATTTGTACTTTTAGTGTTAAACCTACTGAATATTAGAATGCGAGGAAGTCATTTAATTAACCCCGGAGGGAGTACTAAATAATACTAGTATGAAAGAGTTATATTTGTGTAAGTTATAAATTTTGTGTAAATTTTTTATCTTTTTTTATGGATACTAATGTAAAATGAGTCTAATAATCATATTAGAAAAATAAAACATCAAATATATTTACTTGCAACGTGTTAAATTTTTTCTTTTATATAAATATAAGTTTTTTATATTATTTGGCTTAATCTTTTAAAAGTTAAACTACATTTATTAAACACATACTTTGAAGTCAGTTGATTTCGAAAATCACCCAAATTTTATCTTTTACTTATAATAATTCATAATAACTAATCGTTGCTCGTAATTATTTACGCGGAATCCATGACCATCTTTTTCACTGTGGTAAATTATCAATAAATTTATCTATGCAGGTCTTGGTCTCGAGTATAAATACTCTCCAACGCTTAAATTAGCAGTAAGAAAGTTATTAGAGCAGATAATCTTACCGAACCTAAATTCAAGACGATTATCTAGTTCTATTTAACGTTTAGGGTTTAGGGTTTTTAAATTTGGAGTAGTGTATCATTATGATTGTGATGTACTAATATTTATAGAAGTTCACCTTGCGTAGGTCAACTTGTATGAATGCTTTTACCCTTAGCTCTAAACAAAAATGCTCCTTTTCTCACTTCTTTTAGTAAATTTACACCAAACGATTATCATCCCGTTTTGAAATGATTTTTTTTAAATATTATTATTAAAACAATTTGATTTTCGATTATTATATAAGATACCGACTATATTATATAGATTCAAATAAAATAGATCTTTAAAGGGTTATAAAAATTTTCCTCGTAAATTTTAATACAACTACATATTCAAAGTTTGAAATTTAATTTTTTTATTTGAGCTAAAATAATTATTTATCAATTAATCTACGTGTTAGCGGTGGGTTTTGAAAATATTATGACAAATGATAACGATCGGAGACATTAATTTCTCTACACGTAGAAACAGAGCAAAGGAAAATTTAACAGAGTCAGTCCATGAAATTAATCATTCGTCACGGCAACTATTGCCACGTGCACGGTGCACGGTGGACCGTAATCTTGTAATTTAAATCGAATCAATCAATATTGTCAGAATCGACTAATGTTTAATTAAATTAAATGTAATTGAATTTAATACTAACATTCTCGCGTACTAAAAAGTACTCTTAGAGTTTCTAAATTGGATTTTAAAAGGAAACTTTCGTGGTTCATACATACTCAACCTTTATGTCTACTCAAGTAAATGATTTTTCATTACTTTTTAGATAATTTTTTATAAAATAATTTTTGTTCTTATTAAATACTTCGTAGCTTATTAATATGGTTAATAAATATTATCCTTTCCGAATCAAATTTATTTATCCAAGAAAAATACATTAAAATAGAAAAAAATAACCAAATTATGCATAGATGTGTGTAATTAGCCAAATTAATGCGTATATAGATTAATGTGGCTAATTATTAAACACTAGGTTAAATTACATTAAAGAATTTTGGCTGAGAATTGGGTAAAAATATTATCCACTCAGCCAAAATAATTTAATAAGTGGATTTTTCATCAATTAACTAGCTATGCCGCAGTAATGAGGAATTTGATTATTATTATTTTTTTATTATTAATATTATATTAATTATCAATTTGACCAATACGATGATATCATATCAGTAATTGCAGCTCATTTATTTTTTACCACAGACACTCACATGTAATAATATATATTTTAATTAATATCAAGAGATGACAAACTAAATTAAAAATAATAAAAAAATTAACATGGGAAATAAATAAAGGGGAAGAGCTCAAATGAAATAATTTACTTTAATGAGTACTTCCTCTGTCATTTAATAACTGACGCTTTTCTACGTTTTTCTACTATTTGAAGTACTTGTCATTTTATCTTTTTCGAAGCATATATTTTGTACAAATGACAATATTTTTTTTTTAATCAACCCAATTTGATGATGGTGTGGTAACTTGAGTGAAAATTAAAAGTAAGAACTAAAAAGAAAAAAAATGTGAAATAAAATAAGATAAAAAATTATTATCTTACGTTTTTCTAGTATCCTAAAACATATGTTATTAAAGAACGGAGGGAATAATATATACTCCCTCCGGTCTTTTTTAAATGTCGTTTTAGAATCTATTCACAAATTTTAAGGTGATGATTAGAATTTGTTTTTATTGTTTTTATCCCTAGAAAATATTATTTTATTCTCTCAAAATTGACAATTCCATAGCCCTAACCCCACATTATTGTCATGACTTGACAGAGAAAACAGAAAAACAAATAAAGTTTACTGAATTTAGAATTAGCATATAAGAAATTAAATACGTAACTTATTGATTATTTAATTGGTAAAAAAAAGATTCGGACTTAAATAATCTCAATTCTGTGTGTAAAAATAAATTAAAATTAAGCAAGGAACTAACGGTTTATGCAAGGAACTGGCTAGAATTCGCTTTCATGTTGAAAATGCACTTGACTTTTCCACAAAGTTCAAAAAAATTCTTAAGATTTTATTTATTTTTTAATTTTTTTTGGGTAAAATGATTTGATTTGACAAGCATGAAGTAATCAAATATTATTGTACTACAATTCATACATGGTGATTGGTGCAGGCAGCAGCCAGGCACTACTATACATATATGTCTTGCAAAAGTAATTTTCCAACAACAAATCCCGCAACCCGACAGGAGTTCAATGTACATTGTACAAACATTGTACAGTATTGTATAAGTATAACGTATGGACCTATCTATCTTTTTCTTACTAAAAAAAAGAAAAAAAACAATACACCACGAATTTTAATTATGTTTGGACCAATTTAATTTATACAACAACTCACAATTTGTTCTTTAAGTAACCCAAAAATAAAATAAAATAAAGTGATACTAGTTAATATGATGCTCTTAATTGCATTGTTTCTTTCTAACATTAAAAATTAAAAACAACAACATATAATAAATTGTTCCACTTTAACCCTATATATTTAATGGGAGATGTGAAAGTGATTATAAAAAAAAAAGCCAAAATTTATAGGAAAAAAATATATTTAGTCGACACTTAAATGAGATTAATCGATATCATTTATAGTTACAAGAAAGATTTATGTGATCATTTAAAATTTTAAAATTCGATAATATTTAAACGAAATTAGTCTATATTTTATCGTTAGTTTTATTGAAAACTTAAACAATTCGATTTATTTTTGTGAGATTCAAACCTGAATTTGAATTTCTAGTGAGACTTTGATACTATTATTACGAGAACGTTAACCTTAATTTATTTTATTTAAATTTTATATTATAAAATAATAGTGACATGACTAGTCAGTTTAATACTCACGTGGCATCCGTTGCAGCCTTGTTGGTCTCTTTTTCTTTCTTTTTTTTCTTGTTCACAACTCACGAGCGCGTTCATCTGAATGAAGTAATGACAGAAATGTAAAAATTATGATAAAATTGAAATGTTCACAAATTTGCAAGGGCTATGAATCTACTATTCATTTTAGGGTTTAGGGTTAAGACATAAACGTTTGTCAATTAAGATACAAAAATAATTATATTAAGTCAGCTCTTTTTCTATGTTGTATTTTGGAGTATTTGATTCGAGCGCGATAGAATAGTCTTTGACGACTTAGCTTTTAATATAATTTTTGCTCGACTTGTAACATGGACATTAGCTATGAATCCTCGCTTATCTTACTCGATAGCTAATATTGTGACTTCCTTGAATTGTATTCGATATTGGACGAATTATTAATTTAGCTAAGAGCTGACTTGTAGCTCTCTAAAAAATTACCTTTTAAAGATCGTTATTAGTGTGATTTTTTTTTTGGTGATACAATTCTTATGTAGTTACTATTATAACATTCTCTCAATTTAAAAAAGAAGAAGACATGATAACCAAAATGAAAAAAATAGGAAACTAAAAAAAATGTTAATTATATATAAAATTGTTAGATTGTTTTTAGTAAAATCCACGTAGAGATGAAATGTGACAACTTTTAACAAAAGAAAATAAAATGGAATGCGACTAAAATTATATATATTTTTATAGGTAAAAGTGAGATTCGAATCTAAGTCTGAGTCTCGTATTTTTATCACCGATAAGACAATCAATTAATTACATGTACATTGACTTTATAAATATTTTAATAATTCATAAAAAGATAGTAACATAAAAAAAAAAATTAGTTTTGACATTCAATTTCAGCTTTGATATTCTTTTTAATTGAGGTGTCAATGCCATCCATATAAAAAATTATAGAGGAGAGCCGGATCCATTATTATTATTATTATTATTTTCATATCCGTAAATTCATGAAGATAAAATTATTATTTTTAAGAAGACGAAACTCTCTATGAAATTATGAAAATCAACGTTGTTTTTTTATTATCATTATTAAAAATAGAAAATTGTATCAAAATACGAGGTAAAAACTCTTTACAAATGATGATGGAATCAATTCAAAGCGAAAAATATTTAAAAAAATTCGTTAAAATGACTTCTATAGCCGTATTTTAAAGCCACTAATAACAATTTCAGAACTAACCCCAACAGAATCTCACCAAAATATACTTAAAGCACACCATTAACATATAATTGATTTAAGAAAACACTAACTGAACGACGATCCTTTTAAAAGATGATAGTTGATCATATTCAGTCATTATGTTGATTGAACAAAAGAAAAAAGTCATTATGATGTGTCATACCATGGAGGAAAGCTAGTAACACCAAAATTCAAAACTTTAATTGATTACATGTCACTGACTTTTTGTTAAGAAAGGTGTAAAGATGCGAGGCATCATTTGGTTTGTAAGCACTGATTGGGAGATTATTCTGTCATCATGTTCGCTAAATGATAAATCATTTAGCAATAACCAGGAAAAAACACAGCATGTGACTTTTAATGACCACTTAAAAATGTTTTATCATCTACAATTATTAAACTCGCGCAACAAATGATTTTTATTTTTCAAATTATTTGGGAGAGAATTTTAAGAGATGAGAGTTCAAATCTTTCTAAAAGTAAAGAAAAGAAAAGAAAAAGCGTCTCCAATGAAGAATAAACTACTCCTGAGCAAATCAGGAAATGAGAGTGTAATGACAGATGTTAGGTTTTGAAGAGAAGAAATCATGATGATTTATTCAAAAAGTTTGGCTGGCATAATCGTTGTCAATTGACAAGAAAAAGGTTATACGTCGTGTATGAATTTTCTGATTGAGTTAAATTAGACCCTTCTAAAACACTCAAATCTTAATTATCACCTGACAAAGAGGATTTAAATAATGGTTAAATTACCATTAGTTAGAGTTAAACGGTTGTGAAGTATGAGTTGACATTCTATGCAATTTTTTCGAGCAAGGTAGTTTGGTTTCGGCTCGTGTGATTTATATACTTAAAACTGAACCGAACCGAACAGAACCAAACCAGACCGTGAACTGTCCATAATGCCTGTGAACCATTACAATTATGGCTGACAAATAACACAATTGCTGTTTTTATCAACATTACATTCTTGAATAATGACCTAATTGTTGTGGCAGCTCCACATATTCAGTTCTATTATACCTCCCAAAATCACAAATGAATAATTTCACCTTAACTTTTTTTCTAAAGAAATTATGATGTCTGGTTGATTGGACACTCTACACCATCCAATAACACAAACTAAACTTACAGATGCCATCATCTCCAAAATTAGGAGCACAGGTACAGCATCAACCACTAATTTGGTGTCGGTTTCTGGTCTATTCATCACTCGATGTGTTGTTTCCTGCGCCAACAACCCAGTACTGTTTGAAAGCAACCAATATCTTTTCAGGTACAAAGGGGCCATCTTCATGATCCATCAATTTTGCATCCCATCTCATACCTCCAACGATTTTCTTAACCTTGTTCAGGACATCAACCTTGTCTCGGAGGATTATGATCCCTTCAGGACGCAGAATGCGATCCATTTCAAGAAGGATGTCTTCCAGTTTGCACCTGTTTAATCATCATAAAGTAAAAAACTTGTGTTGTTAGAAAACTCTTAGCCTGCCAAAATCTGAAGATACTGCTCTACAGACTTTGAGGTCCCAAAAGCTTACTTTTAGTTATCCTAGAAACCAAAAAATAAAACATCATTCGAGGAACAACTCAAGGCATGCAAGAAGCTAGAGGCTTACGTGTTCTGGTACAAGCTGAATACGCCATTTGCGTGAATAAAGTCATATGTCCTGGGGTATGTCGAGAACCCTTCACACCTAAAAGAAGACAACAAACAAAATGTTATTTAGATTCCAGAACAAAGAAATTGTTGGATTCAATAGGAGAGATTTTCAAGCTCTTCAATATATAAATAGGCGAATATTAACATCAGACAGAAATGCATTCTCATTCCCTATTATCATTAATATGGGTATTGACTGTGACCTTGAAGGGGAAAAGCATTCCACTTTGGTTTTCATTTTTAATTTCATTTCCATGTACCAGTACTTAATATCATAGCTTACATTGAAATTAAGTTCTAGTCGACCACAACAACATTTCACCAATTCACCAAAACTAAGCCAAGCTCATTCAAAAAATATTATAAACGATGTGCCTCCTACAGTTCTTGGTAAAGTTCAGTATGATTGATAAGCCAAGCCAATATCATTTCAAAAATGCAAGGTAAGAAACTGGACTTGAATCCCTCACATCAAGAAAATGGAGGAATGTAAAACCGTTTGTTTCAGAAAACTAGAAGTTCAAGGTAAGTGCGCAAGGACATACCAGTCGTGATAGATACCGATTAAACCTCTCTCATATATGACGCCTAAAGTGTTCTTGGCGATTGTAGGCACCACATTCATCACCCAAGAATTTTTAGATTCAAGTGCAGCAGCAAATCCACCAAGGTCTGCATTCATATCCATGATATTCCTGTATCTTGTGGTGCCAATCAACTTGTTGATTCTTTTGTATGTATTTACATTCTTTTTCCAAATCTTATTATTTTCTTGATAGGACTCTTCTGTGATGTCATCAATGAGTCCCTTAGCTACCCGTGGAGGAACAGCAAAAAGCCTATCCGGAAACCTTTTTAACTCCCCCCCTGCCACCTCATTTGCACGGGTAACCTTTGGGAAAGGGGTTACGCATTTTTCCATCTCCTTGTACCTAAAACAAACGATAGAAAAAACAATTAAGAGTGGGATAATAAAAGAAAACAATTGTATATTTCATTATTGGAGGTAGACAGAGAAAATGAGTTGAGGATTATCGAAATCAAATACTACATCCCAAATTAGTAACATTTTTAATGATAACTTGTAGGCACAAACAAACTTTTTTAATCTATTGTTTTTTCTACTTATTTCATAATTGGAGATACTCTAACATGGTTCTTCAGTCTCTACTAATGGTGACCACAAACAAAATGTTATCTGAATAAATCTGCTTGCTCCCCGGAAATAAATGCACTAAGCTCAGAGGTACGTCAAACTTGTTCGTGATCATGCAGTTCTCTTCAAAAACCAAATGACTTGATATATTTATAATGTATATCATAGCACTGACCAACTGATAAGAAAAATTGAGACGAGTGTAACTCACCAGACATCATCAGCATCATTCGATTCACATATATTTGCAGACTTCCTCTGACAGTTTTTGTCATTTTCCTTCTTCCTCCAGATAGCAGTATCTCCCTTCTCATACTTTTTCTCCCAACACAGACTTTCAGCTAGTTCTTCAATTTTTCTTTGCTCAGCCCTGAGGTCATCTTTAGTTCGCTTCCACGTTTTGTAGTAGGTCTTCCAATTAATTGGAGGGCCAGAAAGGACCCAGTACCCACCAGGTCTGAGGACTCGATCAACTTCTATTAGGAACATTCCATCTGTGGGCAGAAGTCTATCAGTGAAAAGGTTGTGTACTTGCACCACCGCAAACCGAGATTCACTCAAAAGAGAAAATGGTAATTCTACCTATAATTCAACAATACAATATATAACCTAAAAATTTAAATTCCATTGATTTACAAAAGTAGTTGAAAACCAACTTTCTGACTCCTTTTTTCTTCCCTGAGTTGATCAGGCACAAGTAGCACCGAAAGTTTGAAAACAAAAAATCTAAGGTATTACTGTTACTCACCATTTGAGGCCCATGGTATTAGACATCGAGAGCATTGAGCCATATCAAAAGCTCTTGATGGGTATGGAAGACGTATTGATCCAAGAACTCCAATAACAGCAGGTACTCCCCGTTCCAATGCGAATTGTACCTGTGCTTCATGATTGTCCCTCGGTGCAAAAGACATTGGCAGGACATTTCTTTTCAGAACATATGCACCCCAGCTTGCAACCTATAAAAATAAGTAGTTCCATCAATTAAGAAATCATTCGGCAGAAAAGCAGGCTCTATAATCAGAATGGAACTACTCTTTCGTGCCACAGTGGAGAGGATGTGAGAGGGAATATAGGAGGGACCTGACAAATGCAACCATATACAATGAACGCTTGACATGAAGGGAGATGCAACCAAGTATATGGTAATCAACAATAAGAACAAAGTACATCTCCACAGGAATGGCAGATGGTCAGGAGACCGGTATCCTTAGAATAAGAAATGATTTGCAGGGAAGATGCTAAAACATGAAACATTGACAAGGTACTAAAGCAATTTACTTAGGCTCTGCTTCGTTAAGGCCTCTACATTAAAACAAGTATCAGCTATCCAATTACATACAAACACGAGTTTCATTTTTACTTTCTTGAGAAAACATCTATGCTAATTAAAATTAAAATTCATATAATTAAGCTGAAATAATCTTATTTGGAGCATTCTAGTAACTTGACAAATGAACATACCCCACAGCCAGTATCCAGTGCAGTTCTGACAGTGCCATCTGCCATTGGGATCACCGATGCAAGCTCATCAATGTATGCATCTGCACCTTGAGGGAACATGGTTCCTCCTCCAGGAAATTTGAAGACATTACCCTGAAACTCAACCCAGTTCTGATTAGCCTTTTCCACAGTTAGGCTTTTGTATGGAGCATTAGCATAGTGGACATAATCACGACTTTTTGGCCAGGGAAATGGGGTAGTATATCCTTTAGGTGCCGGAATAAGACAATGAAGTTTTTCCTCTTCAGGGGGACAATGCCTTTCTCGATATATCATATTCTCCCGAGGAAACATCATAGCCCGGTCTTGTTCTTGGCAAGGAGTATAATCAGTATATTTAGCATCACATGCCTTAAAAACTTCAGCCTTTGGCTTAGATTGCTCAACAATCTCAATCTTGTGATGGGGTTCAAAATTCAGATCTGTAAAGATGTTGCAATCTGCTGGCTTCTGTTTGGTTATTGGAATGGCTATGCTATCTCCTTTTCCAAAACCACTCTTCTGCCACGCTCCCAGAATGTAAAAGAAACAGCACAAACAGATAACAATAAATATAGACAGTGGGCTTCGCGTTTTGAAACCCGCCGAGTTATTCTTCGAACCCATTATACAGTTGGGACAAACCCCTGAAGCAAACCACAAGATGACATGCTTTTAGAAGTTGCATAAAACATTTCATTTATGGAAGATAAATCTAGGGCAGGCAGCACAGAAATTATTCTCAATCATTCAAACTGAGTGAGGACCAATTAGTAAATCAGGGATCAATATCAATGAAGGGGCAAGTATAGGATTTATCAGATTTGATCACCTTAAATCTTAGACTACAGGTAATTGTAATGGTTTTATGCTAGCTGATAGTCCAATTCAAGAAACAAAATCTCACATAAAGTTGTATGCAACTAACTGTTTAAGCAGTGACCCACGCTCTAAAGAAGCAAACATAGAAATCATAGTCATCTAGGATCACTATTTAGAGCACTTTTTTCTTTAGATGAATTCCAGAGTTTAGAGCACTTTGATACAAAGAATATAGAAGAATTCCAGAAATGATACAACCTCCACTAAGGATTTGAGAAAATAAAATAAATCCATCACCATAGAATAACAAATCTTGGGCCACATGAAATCAGCGAACTCTCATATAAATATGAGGAAGGGAGCCACAAAAACATAAGAGAACAAAAAAAGTGAGTCAAAGATTGCCATGCAATTACAACCTCACACATCTAACTCCAATACACACATCAATCATATTTCTTTCTTCCACAAGATTCAAGAGATTCTAATATTAGTTCCCTAAAGCAATTTCACTACATTTCAGTTACAGCAACAGTTTAAATGAGAACAACTCCAGCTTGTGATCAACCAATTGTATTGTTGAAGACAAAGTCAGCTCCTTTAACCCAGAAAGAGCACGTAACAGGCAAACAAAAGCTTGAACTGATGCTATCACATTGCGTATGGAAAACCCAACAGGAAAAAAGAAAGAAAAAAGCAAAACAAGTGGAAAAGACTAGAACTTTTGATCTAAGCACTAGGAGAGAAATGGAATCAAACCTGAAAAAAGGAAAATTGAGAAGCCCCTTCAAGAGAGCGAAGAGATTTAGATTCCTGCCCCTCTAGATCTCACTGGTGCTAGGAATGGCTTAAAATTGAAAGGGTGAAGAGTTAAAGTGATAGTCCACTCCAAAAGTATAAAGTGAGTAGAGTGAGGCAGCAGCAGCAGCAGCAGCACAATTGCACAAGAGTGAGTGTTGTGTGAGAGTATGTGTGTCTGTCTAGAAAGAGAGCAGACACAGATAGGTGTTGGGTGGGAGTTAGATGTTGTTAATAAATTATTTATTAATTTTTTTATAAATTAGTTAATATATTTTTAATATTTTTTTTGGAAGAAGAATTAATATTTTATCATTGATATAGTTGATAAATTAACTTATTATATGGGCGAAATGTGATACTAATAGGGTAAGGGTTGTTTGTTAGGAGTTGTGGTTTGATACAAACTCAGTGAACTGGCGGTGAATAAGGAGAATATTGGATCTCTCTTCCTACCTTAAACAATATTGTAATCCATGCACAAACTAGTTTTTAGATCTGTAATATAAGTTTTCTAACTTTATCGGCTATGTGGGTTGATTTATTTTGAAATAAATTATTTTTATATATATTTTTTCTGATAAAAGTGTTAAATTACTCACATCGAGTGATATACACAAAGTAAAAAAAAATGGTTATATTTGAAACAATAGATATGTGAACTTATCAAGAAGACGTGGTGAAATTAAATTTAAAAAATCGATTATATCTGAAGCAATAGATATGTAAACTCATCAAGAAGACGTTGTGAGATTAAATTTAAAAAATTAGTTATATCTGAAGCAATAGATATATGAACTTATCAAGAAGACGTGGTGAGATTAAATTGTTTATGATATGAGATATAAATTAAAATTATCGGAAGAGGGCTAGAATGAGTTGAATTCACTTTTTTCTTTTTCAAAATTTTAAAGTTTTTTAAAAAAAAATAAAAAAACAAGATCACGCTCACTTAGAAATTAAATTTAAAAATATAAAAATAAAATATAAAAAATCGACATGTGAAAAAAACTAAATAAATAAATAAAATTGAGTACACAAATATAGTGATTTATTATTTTAATTTTGCTCGATGTTTTATTGTCAAAAAAAGAAATATTATTTTGATCCCGCTCGATTTTTGTACTTTTAGATATTTTGATCAAATTTTTTATTTTTCAATTGCAAAATGAGTGTATGAAGTCACTTTTAAAAAAAAAATCCATATAAACATAGCCTTATGATGTATCCAGATGAGGTATAACTATTTTTCGAAAGAAGTGACTAGTGTAAATCAAGTGGACAATTGCAGTAATTTATTTGAAGTCAATTGCAAATGCAGTGATTTATCCTAATATATACTACCATACTAATGCAAGAATAAATTTTACATTTATTCCTTTTAAAATAGATATAAATGTAAAAAAATACAGCTCAAAGTCAAGAGCTGACCTTCTCTATTTTATACTAACGATTAATTAATTTTGGATTAAGTTGGATTGAATTGAATTTATGGATGAACTAATGGTGAATTTTAAAACTAATTTTTTTTCTAACTTTACCCATGAATTTCATGAGAATTGCATCCATATTCCATACATCAACATCTTTGGAATGGACCCCTACTATTTAATTTTAATCAAAGATGGGATTGATAACATTCTAAAAAAAAACGAGTAGTAATTGCCAGCTTGTTGCAAGTGAAGCAAAGGATATTTTAACTTAGCTGCCGACAGTATTACGTGGTACTTGTAACCCAAGTTTTGTAACATTTTTGGTTCGGATCCAAACCACAAAAATCCGTAAACATAATAATTTGAACTAAAAATATATTAAAGAAAATTTTAAGAAGTCACGGAAAGAAAGGAGAGAACATTACAATTAGAATTTTCCAGCTCTTAATTCAAATCTTGATAAAAACTAATTTCCTAGTAAACTTTGAAAGTTCAAATATAGGAAATAAAATGTAAAATATAGTAAGAAAAATATTTATTTCGAGACTAAAAAATGTTTAAGCGAGATTAATTTCATACTACAAACAATTACCGAGAGGCGGTTAAAAAAAAACGTAAATGGTCACCTCACATGGGTGGGGGAGATGGGTCAAATTATCCAAAGATGATGGGCGACCCAACCACCAAAGCACTGCTCAGGTCCCACAGATTGTGGGCTGTCAGTAATAACTGTAATATCGTCTTGCTTACTTAATTGCTTGGTGTTGGGTAGCAATCACTCAGTGACTCCGGAATGGGACTTTCCATATCTATCAAGCTCTTCAACGTTCCTAATCTAATCCAAATCTCCTGCGTTTGGATCGGTAAAAGACTTATCTACCCATATCGAGAAAAACTATATTAGGAAAGTCAATCCAGCCATGGAGATTAGTTTCTTATTGGAAGGGTTGAAGGACAACCGAGGAGATCAGAAAAAAAGTTTCATCCCCAACAGCCAACCCCAACCAAGGTGTGAATAGATCGGCTACTCACACTCCTTAACTCATAGGCTCGATCTGAAATAATTATTTACTGAAAGCACTTTACTTCCGAATGACAGCATCCATAACTATAAACCTCACGAAAAGCCAGCAATTTCTACCCCAAGAATCCAAGGTGCACTAACCCATCTACAAAACATAATAGCAAATGATAATGACGCATCCTTGGCTCTTGAGTTCTCATTTCAACATTTAACAGGGACCATTCTGCATCCGACTTAAAAGCGTTCTTGCACTATGTTGGGAGGCTGACATAATCTATTTACTGCATTCAGATCAATGTATCCGTATAATGCTTTTTTACACGATAAGATCCCCAGTTCTCTCAATGGAAACAGTTAAAAAGTTACGATGGGGAAGTTCCATTAACAAGGCAATCCCGGTCCTCGACCCTCCATGCCTATTTTGTCTACAAAAATAGAAGAAAAGCTACCAAGACATTCTAACTGTTGGCAAGATCTAACCTCAATATGAGTAAGTACATAATAAGAAGTACCTCCCGGCTTCTGGAGTCTGAACTCATCTGTAAAAACTCAGGAAGGATTGTGGACCTCATAAGGTCTTTCTCCTTCACCAATCTCCTATCAATTCAGCTCATCTGCTCTGTAACCTTTCCATCTACCAGGCATCTTGACGAATATGGCCAAAACAGGAGCTGCGGCATTAAGCACCCAACTGACTGTGAAACCATACAACTTCCTAGGTCGGTATTTGATTGAGTTGGAGCATGTAATGTTAGGACTATAGTGATGTCATAAGCGCTCCCCTCTCAGACTGTCATCTTCTGGGGATCTGCATAAATATTCATTCCCATAAGCACTCAATTAGAAAAAGGAACTGTGAAAAGGAAAAAAGTTCAATGACCGTGGTCTGTGGCAGGAACCATAAATAGACAGATAATGCAATTAACAACTCACCAGACTTCCATGCGTGATGTTGTTGATCAGGAGTTGATTGAATGCCTGGACTGGACTTCAATTTTCTTGCCTCTACTTTTTGTCTCATCCTTGCTGAGCTCAAGGAACCTTCAACTGTAAAATCAATAAAGAATTAAATGTCAAGTTGACACAAAAGGCAAAATGTGCCACACTATTCCCAAATTATCTTAGGCCATACATTTAACTGAATTTCAAATCTTTGCTAAAGGTTGTACAAATCAATTAAAACTCAAATAATCCAAGAATTTTCCACCTCAAAGTAAACAAAGCAAAATGTTGCCTCTATATTTGTAATGCATGTCCATTCTCCCAACCATGTTGGTAGGTGATCTAGGTGACCCCTGATAAATTCACCAACATTATTCTAACTCTCCTCTACAATGCAAGTTTTGAGTTATTTTCACGTAAATTATAAGTTTCGCATACTAGAAAGGAAATCTCTGAGCATCTGCAATGCACAAACAAACCTGAATTGTCTCACACAAACATAATCTAGCCCTAGGATGAAAATTTCAAAAGCCACATAATGCAAGCAATATATCTGACCAAATATTTAGTTTTTGCCACGCCAGAAAGAAACGTAGCTCTGATAGCTGATCATAGAGTGAAACAGATTTGAGTGGGACTTTCATGAGGGAAAACCCACAAAAGTGACTCAGTTCCTCCCTCAAGATCATAAAGGAGGGTAAAAATAATGAAAAATTAAAATTAAAATGTGCAGCAAATGATGGGCAATACTCTAGCAGCGAACTCTTGGCTTCCTATGCTGGACATCATTGTAAAATAAGTTCATTCCAATGGCTAATTACGGTCCCCTTATCACCATGTAAGAAATAGGAACAACTAGAACATCTAAACTCAAAAGGAAATAAGCTTTTATACCTTGCCATTCCCAGACCACTTTGGATTCGCCTTTCACCAGCTTAGGATATCTATCAACTCGTGAATCCTCCTGTACCAATTCCTCAACCTGAAATCCAATTGGTAGTAATCTTTCAACACAAAATGTGAAATTCTTAACTCTTACACTTTACTAAGCGTTATGCCATCAACCATTGAATGACACAACTCTAAAATACAAGAAAGATTACATAGGTCAAAGTCAAGAAATATTCTAACTCATATCCTATTACTTCTAAACAAAATATTGCCCAGAGACCATGAAGAACATAACAAAATTTCTCAAGCTATTCAATTATGACAACTCATAAAACAAAATGACTGAGGATGCAATATCAATCTAATTAAGAAGGCGTAGATATAATCAAGTTTAACAATAGCAGAAGATACCTTTTTCCATAACTGATGGTTTTTCCTTTCCCGGGGTAATAGCAAATGATCTCGTAGCCGAGAGGCCACCACCCAAGGTTCACATTCACCATTTAATCCCTTTGAGGTCAAGGCATTCTCCTCAAGTATGTCACAAACCTAACAAATAGAGAACATCAGCAATTATAATGTTTGAGCTAAAAATTTACTTGAAGGACTCCAGCTTATACAGTCGAGAAAATATGAATGGGAAGAAGAAAAGCCTTTTTCATAATATTGTTACCACAATTATTAGTCTCAAATAAAATATTTAGCCATAGCTACTGTTGATTTTTTACTTCAAGTCATTTTTCAATTGTAACTCCGTGCAATTCATATACTATGCCCACAGTGTTAGCAAGCTGAGCAACTCAAAACTGTGCAACTAAAGGCTTTTGAGAAAAAAAGGCCTAGAATACCTGGCGATAAAGCTCCTCTGCCCTGATTGATAGATACCATCTTCGTCGAACTCTCCTAATTACCAACATAGATGCCACAACCTGTGCACTTAATAGTGTAAACAAGCTTCAACACTCAATGACTAAATTAAAGCAACTAACAGGGATCTTGAAAATGAGTTACCAGAGCAATTATTGGCGAAATAACAAGAGCATGCTCATAGATCCATTGACGAATACGACAAGTATATGGTTTATAATGTTCTGCCACCTGGTCCGGACACTTCAACTCTTTGCTTCTGCAAAGCGAGGGAAGGAAAAGAAAAGGAATGACGACACCAATAATAATGAAGAAACAAAAGGTATGCTAGGAGCACACCCAAACACAGTAACAGGAGCTAGAGTTTAAATAAACTTGAAACTTTAACTTAAAGTGGGATAGCCTACCCAGAAGACTTTGTCCTTGTCTCCAATAATACATCAACGGCCTCCATTGCTTTCCTTTTGGTGTACGTATAAACCAGATTATCAGTACCATCCTTCCCCACGAGCTTCTGTACCTCTAAGTCATTCCATATATCATCCTCATGAACCTGGAATGAACAGTTTTAATCACAAAAGGTTTTGCAAGACAAAGCACCACTGCATAGGCATATAAGCTGTAAATATTTGGAAAAAAATGTTTTGAAATGTGTAGAGAGATGCAGCAGCAACATACCCAAACTTTCCCGACTCCGTGGCACAGAAAGTTAGCATAGGCTTCACAAAGACGATTCTCTATCCACTCTGACTGTAGCGGCATTGCATGCAAATTGAGAAGTTCAGAAAGATGAGTGCATTTCTCCCTTGATTAGAAAATCAGAGTACCAGAATAAATAATATTCTCATCACAGACAATTTTCTTAGCTGATTCATTTATATCTCCATCTTCTAAACACCTGCTTCCATGCTTTCTAAAGCCACGACTACATTCCAGCTTTCCTTCATAACATTCTCCATTTTCCGGGCAAGGCTCACAAATATCTGAAACAGTGAAACATTGAGTGTATGTTAACAGGACAAATTATATTCGGAACAAGCAGCATTACACGAAGACAGCAAGAGGTACTGCAGAAGATTAAAATGCAAAGTTGACTGCAATAACAAAATCTCAAAATCACATGGAGAAAAGATGGCAAAAGAAATGTACAAAACCTATATACTACATGTAAATTCCAAACCAGTTTCTAAAAAGCACCAAACTGCATACAAGAACCTACATTTACAAGAGAAATTACAAGTTCCCCACCTAGGAAAACATCTGCAGAGTCTATATTGCTATCGCAGAAGGGCATGGCGGAGGGGTTGAAGTAACCGGCTATGAAGCTACAGGCAAAGAGAACTGATGATGCGATTGCCAGTACTGCAATGAGTCTCAAGAACTCTTCTTTTGCAGGAAACAAGTTCTGGGGCGGCTCAACTATGGAAGAAAGGGAAGAAGATGATGAATTGGGTTCGGGTTTCGGGCTTTTGGATGCTGGTTTTGGGCGCTTCTTTGCGGTGGAAGAGGAAGACATTGATTCACGGGTAGGTTTCTCGAGTTGTGTCTTGTTTTTCTTGCTGAGATCTCTGCAAGGAGAAACGAGAGAAAGAAATAAGTGGCAGCTTTGGGCGGGCGGTGGGTCTCCGGGACCGGACCGGACCTGACGCCGCTGTCTCCGTCGATGAGTGGCTCGGCTCGGTGACTATATGGTTCGGGTTCGGGTTCGGGTCTCCAATGTTCAAGTTATGGCTATGGGCTCTTCACTGAGCTGAGACGAACGGACAACAAAAACCAGTTGGACTTTTAATGGGCTGAGCTTAGAATTTTATTACTATCCTAACTGTTGCTTTGGGTTAGATGACAAAATAGCTGACGTCATTTTTTAATCTTTATTTATTTATTTAGTCCATCTTTTCTTACCAGATTTCTGATCAAACCCTACATCATTAATTTAGTTTTTGTATTAATAAAGAACTTTATCAATTAATAAAATAAGATCCAATGAAACCCTTTATCAATTAATTTAGTGTCCGTGTTTGTACAAAATTCTCAATAAAACTCGGGCTGCAACGTGAGGCATAAATTGCTAGCAAATTTTTATAGATTAATTTAGCCTCTATATTCGTAAAAAAATTCAATTAAACCCCGAAATGATTAATTTAATCCTCATATTCTTAAAAAACTTTCAACTGAAACCCATACATGATTAATTTACACACTGTCATGGTAATTTTTTTTAACTAAACTCTTAAGCCTCAATTTAGTCTTCATGTTTGTATAACTTTTTCAATAAAATTCAGTCTCAAAAGCGGCCTGAATTGCTAGTATATTATAAAAGTCCATTAAAAAAAAAAAAAGTTATACTCCCTCTTTTTCTTTTTAAAATATCATTTTAGGTAAAAAAATTATTCCAAATTAAAGGGTATTTTATGAAAATTCATGCTTAATTGTCTCTTAATTTCTATTTTTATCCCTACTTCATAAGTGAAATTATTTAAGTAGGCTATGGTTATTAACAACTGTATTATCGGTACTGCTAAATTAATTAATTCAAGACTGAAGTAGCTTCCACCCAATTGATGTTTTTTTATTTATGGAAATGGTCAAATGGAGGTTGAGGATGAAAAGTGTCATTATTATTATTATGCATAGGTTACTTTTGCCCCTACTTACCATTAAATTTAATCTTATGTAATTAATTTAAGTTTTATACTTTTGGTTTTCCAATGGGAGTATATTTAATCTCATTGTTACTTTTAATTATTTAGTAGCTCAAATAAATGACGTTCTGATCACTTTTCGTTATTTTTGAAAATATGTCGTTTTCATCATTTTCAATGTATTGAGGAAATTAAAATTAGTGTTAATTGAACGTAATTAATAAAACGATTCATTTTATCCAACACGAGGTCAATTCATTTGATCATGCTGGGTCTCCCGTGAAGCGAATGAAGATGGAATGTAAAAAAAAAAGTTGTACATGTTGTTGTGACTCGTGACTCGTGAGACTGAATGACATGTAGTGTAGTTTTTTTTTTCAAAAAATAAATAAATAATTACATGTAACCTTCCATTCACGGACAATCACTTGCCATTCTGATTAAATATCTGTTCGACGACGTCAGTACAGTACTCACGCTCTCTAATTGAGAAAGGGACAGGGACTAAATTAAGAAAAGCTATAGTTGAGAGACTTATTTTGTGTTTCTTATGATAGAAACCTTTATTCTGTCTGTTGCTAACTCCACGTGTTAATTATTTGTGCGATTGTATTGTATCTGTCATCTGTGTAGTCTGTAACCCAACCCAGCAACGCCGGAAATTTCCTGGTTAGATTCCATGGAGGAGGCGCTCTGTTACTGAAGGTTTTAGAGCTCTTTCCAAATTCCAGTAAATTCAGGTTCGAATCTCCCCTTTTACGTAATCCCCTTCTCTTTATTTTCTCCTTCTCCTTCTCCAGATGAAACAGATCAAAGGTTCCTCTTTTTTGTTTCCTTTCATCATCATACTTCTCACCCGCCAGACTGATTTGCTACTTGTGCACGAGATTTGACATATTATTTGACTGGGAAATGGATAAAAATCATATTTTTTAAATTGGGGTTTTGTTATTTCTCTGTGAAATTCAATAGTTTTTACTGGTGGATGGATAATTGTCGTGCTTATACTTCTTTTTGTGTTTTTTGGAGTTTAATCAATTCGCAATCTTGTTGCTATATCCACTAGCTTTTTCTGTGCACTAGAGTTCAAGTGAATGAATCTGTTGTCACCATTTTAGCTGTTCTTCATTTGCTAGGTGATGGGAGACATGCCGGGTTATGTTCATTCCTGTTTGCAAACTGGGAAACTTGCATCCTTGGCGATTTTGGTTTCAGCCGGAATTGTATTGCAAGTCCTGGTTAGTACTTCTGTTGATCATAAGCGATTATCCCTCAAGTGGAACAGTTTAATGAATGTTATGTGCCCAAGTTAATCAGAAGTCATTGTTCATTGCGTTTGGTGTTGCAGGCATGTGCGTTGTACGATAATTGGTGGCCGATGCTTACTCGTAAGTGACTGAAGATTTCAATCTGGGGGGATACATCATTCCCTATTTTCTGGGTTTTTTTAAACTCTGACCTACTCGTCTCATTTTTGTTTGTTGGAAATTAGATCGTTGTCTATATTTAAATTTATTCAAGTTTGTAGCCTATTCTTCTGAAACAAATTTTGTTCTGAATGCTTTCAGTCTTATAATTTTGCGTCGAGACATGAACTAAGACGATCCCTGTTGTCCATTGTACCTCAACCAGTAGGGAATTGCTGTGCTTGCACCTCTAATTAAGAATATGTAGCATGTCAATTATAATGTTAGATCTTTCTTGAATTAGTTCCTATTTTGCAGTAATGAAGTTTATGTTCCTAATTTATTTTTCTTGCCCAAGAATGATTATTTCTCCAATTCCCTTTGTTGGTTACTCTATTTCTTAAGTTTCATAAACATGGATATTGACTAGAAAGGATGCCCTGTTGAATTTTTTTTAAGGGCTATGGATTTAAACCATTTTCTTGGTTCAAGTGGTAGAAGTATGTCTGTCTTGCCTTTTCTTTTTCCTTTTTTTGTGTGCGTGTTACATGATACATGGCACCTTTCCCTCTGGTCCTTTAATTTCTGATGTTTGCAATGAAATAATCATATCTATTTGAATTGGATGATTTATTTCATAGATACAGGATGCATAAGCAATTAA
>NBIL01135373.1:0-12989 GCA_002752925.1 Viola pubescens var. scabriuscula | reverse complement strand
TGCGATGGATTCTGCTGTTAGGACGGCTACTGAAAGAGGATATGAGGAACTAAACAACGCTGGACCGGAGGTAAGTTTCGTCGTGAGCAATCCTCAGTATAATGTTTTGTGTTATTCTAGATTGATTAATGTGTACCATCTTTTCTACATGAATTGCTAATTTTAGCTTCTCTCCGTGATCTATGTATTCCTAACCACATTGCTTTTTTTTCCAGAAAATCATGTATTTCATCACTCTGGTTCTTGAAAATCTTGCACTTTCTTCAAATGACAATGAAAATCTTATCTACTGCTTGAAGGTAAATTTTCAGTTTAATATTCTCATGCTCTCAATTGTGGTGTACCAGTTTTCATAAATATAATATGATGGTAATGGCAATGATCGACAGTTCCCATAATTGCCTTTGCTTTTTTTCACTTTGCAGGGATGGCATCACGCCCTAAACTTGTTGAGAAGTAACAATGATGAATGGGCAATATATGCAAAATCAGTTCTTGACAGAACTCGTCTTGCTCTTGCTGGCAAGGCTGAATGGTACCTGCAAATTTTGCAACCATCTGCAGAGTATCTTGGATCTCTGCTTGGAGTGGACGAGCGGGCAGTATGTTTTTATTATTTAGCCGTCTTCAATTTATTTCCTTCTCTTGCCTGCTACACATAACTACTTTGATTTCGTCCTGACAAATCACTTATTTCAGGTCAACATGTTCACTGAAGAAATCATCCGTGGTGGATCAGCTGCAGCTTTATCCTCACTTATTAACCGACTGGACCCAGTTCTTCGGAAGACTGCTCATCTTGGAAGGTTTGTAAACTATTTGTTTGTTGGCCAGTAGCACCTGATTATCTCACATTGGACCACCAAAAAATTAAGTTAATGGGATCACAATGATAAAAACTGGCATCACATAGCAAATTCTTAACCAAGGATTTCTCAGCAATGAAGGAATGTTACTAACTGTAACCTCCTACTACAATCTTGGCTGGTCTTTAACAGCTGGCAGGTTATCAGTCCAGTTGAAGCTGTTGGATATGTTGTTGTTGTGGATGAGTTGCTCACTGTACAGAATAAATCTTATGATCGTCCTACAATACTGGTCGCAAAGAGAGTAAAGGGAGAAGAAGAAATTCCAGATGGTGCAGTTGCTGTGCTGACACCTGATATGCCAGATGTCCTATCCCATGTTTCTGTGCGAGCAAGGAATGGAAAAGTAAAATTTCTTGCCACATTAATTATATATCGTGATTACAAATATTGGATGGGTCTGTCTTGAGGTTTCCATGCTTAATTGCAGATTTGCTTTGCTACGTGCTTTGACCCTGATATTCTGAATGATCTCCAATCAAGTGAAGGGAAATTGATGAGTCTGAAACCTACATCGGCAGACGTAGTGTATAGGTAATCCTTTGTTTTCAGATCTTTGTAGATGCTTATGCATCATGTCTCATGGTATGGATAATGAATTGCATATACATCATGCCTCCATTCTCAACTTAATTGGACGAAGTAAAGTTCAAATCTTCTCATGATCTACAGCGAGCTAAATGAGCACGAGTTTGCTGATTCAACGTCAGCTAATGTAGAAGTTGGTCCTCACCCTCTAAAGTTGGTCAGGAAGCAGTTTAGCGGTAGATACGCCATATCATCTGAGGAATTTACAAATGAAATGGTTAGTCTTTAAAATTTGGTTGGTATATTTCAAGGATTTACTTTTCCTTTCATTTTTTGCTCTTCCCAGGTTATTTGGCTTGAATAAACTGAAAATACCGTGTTGAAGCACTTGCTTGAACTGTACTGGTGCTGCATTTCTGTGATTTACCTGCGGGTTTCTTTTGTAGGTTGGCGCCAAATCACGCAATATTGGGTATTTGAAAGGCAAAGTGCCATCTTGGATTGGGATTCCTACATCAGTGGCCTTGCCATTTGGAGTTTTTGAGAAGGTTCTTTCAGATGGTTCGAATAAGGTAAAAATCTCTCTACTTTCCGTAATGCTTTCTCCCTTTTTAAGTTGTGTAAAAGCCTTTTTTATCTACTATCTGCCATTCCACATCCTGTTAATACTTTCTAATATCTCAAGTCAGCATTGAAATCTGATTTGAAAATTCCCATTCCTTTATATTTTTACCCTTCTCCTTCTATGTCATGTGCTCTTCTTGAGATGGACCCTCTTTTCCTCTCTTTGGGTAAAAAGTCACTGGTACTGAAATTTGATGAGAGACAGTTTACTCCTTAGACCGTAGTTCCAACATAAAAATGAAAGCTCACTAACTTAAATTTAATGGTAGTGCCTATGAAGTATCTTGTTGTTTCTTCTTAGGGATGAGATGTATGCATTGTTGGCCGTTCGTTGACCAAGTGATTTTCTAGATTTTCTAGATTTTCAAAAATGTTTTCTAGGGATGGAAAGATATATCTGAGCGTGCATTTATAGCTCATTACCAAGCTTAACAGTCCCTGATATCCGTGATGAGGTTAGTTAAGTTGCAGACTGGAGAGCACAAAAGTTAGCTTTCGAAGTAATAAACCTTTTGCTATGCTATGGTGAACCGAAAAGATTTGTCACACAATAAGTGCTGACTTCATATAGTTTTCACACTTCACCTACTGCAGAACATTTTCAGTGCATACACTTCTTTTGATACGTTTTCACCCCTCTAGATATCATTCTCCAGCAAAATTATTGTTTAATGTCTACCCCGCTTTTAATTCCAGGAAGTGGCTAAGACGTTGCAGTTACTAAAGGAAAAGTTGGCGAATGGAGAGTTTAGTGCCCTTGGGGAAATTCGTGAAGCAGTCTTACATTTGGCAGCACCACCGCAGTTGGTATGATCTTTCTACTGATACCAGATATGTGTTTCAGCTAAAATTAATATCCTGCAAGGGTGCCAAATAGGATCAGGTTTTTGTTTTCATATTTTAATCAAAAAATGTCTTCTAAAAAGTTATTTATATTCTGGAGTGATTTGGTGCAAAAGTAGCCTTCCCTTATCCAGCTTCCTCCTTCTGTCTATCCGACTTTCCATCTATTGGATAAAGGTCTGACCAACTTGTTGCCAAAGCCTGCAGTGAGGCTATCCATTTTCTAGACCTGCATTTTTTTTCTTGAAACTATTTACTTTTAATCAATAAATTAGAAGTGGTACAGTTGGGACTTGACTCAGACAACTCCTTTTGTGTATAGGTCACTTACTCAACTTGAAATTGAAATGGTTGCTAATGGGCTAGAGTTAATTTCAGGTAGCAGAGCTAAAGACAAAAATGCAAAGCTCTGGGATGCCTTGGCCTGGTGAAGAAGGCGAAAAGCGATGGGAGCAAGCATGGACGGCAATAAAGAAGGTAGGCTGAAAAACACCATATAGAGAAATATTTTGACTCTTGAAAGTTTTTGTCGATTTAAAGTCCTTCGCTTGTATTGAGAAGCGTTTCATACTTATGAATGCTGTGACCGGTGTGATTGTCCAATATGGAGTTTGGTGTATGCTTATTGTTGTAAGGTTTTACCATTTCATGCTTCGTTGTCGTGCCATAAAATTTACCTATGTGCCAACATGACTTGTACATGATGCTACTCATCACAACATGTTTACTAGAGCTGAACATTTGCTGTATTTCATATGCTCTATTTTCAAACATATTATGTTGCTCTGAGGATGTCTTTTGGGGGGTTATGGCATTAATGTCTTACACGTTTCTATTCAGGTCTGGGCTTCAAAGTGGAACGAGAGAGCGTACTTCAGCACTAGGAAAGTGAAATTAGACCATGACTATCTCTGCATGGCTGTCCTGGTTCAGGAAGTAATAAATGCCGATTATGCATTTGTTATCCACACTACCAATCCATCCTCTGAAGATTCGTCAGAGATATATGCTGAGGTATTGTATCTACTCTCTTTTTACAGATTTTGGCCCTGTAACTAAGTTGACCAGAAATATGCAAAAAGACATTGATACATCTCTCTTTGGCATAGATGGTGAGGGGACTTGGAGAAACTCTGGTAGGAGCTTATCCTGGTCGTGCTATGAGTTTTGTTTGCAAGAAAAAAGATTTGAATTCTCCGCAGGTAAGATCTTTAATCTAATAAAAAAAAAAAATAGACCTATCAATATTTCTGTTATTGCATCTACCTGACAGCATCAGCTTGTTGGATGTTACTTTTTTTTACGCTAATTAATTCTGATAATTTTTAGGTGTTGGGTTACCCAAGCAAACCTATAGGACTTTTCATTAGACGGTCTATCATTTTCCGATCTGATTCGAATGGTGAGGATCTGGAAGGCTATGCTGGTGCAGGACTTTACGATAGGTAAACCCATGAGGACTCTTCATTCAAGCAGGGGTTGTGGTTTTTACTAACATTTACTTATAGATTGACTGAGTGATATCCAATCAAATGCTTGAAATGGCTGTTAAGAAGCCGAGCTATTTTAGCTGCAGGGGTGGGTTTATTAGTTAATTGTAGCATAGATTGTTGAACTAACGTTGAAGCTTTTAACTCTGCAGTGTGCCAATGGATGAAGAAGAGGAAGTTGTGCTTGATTACTCGTCTGACCCATTGATCATAGATGGCAACTTCCGGAAATCAATCCTCTCTAGCATTGCTCAAGCAGGGAACGTAATCGAAGAACTGTATGGTTCAGCTCAAGATATTGAAGGAGTGATACGGGAGGGCAAGCTCTACGTCGTACAGACAAGACCACAAATGTAATCTGTATGTTTCTTCTTCATTTTCACGGATCGGATTTTGCGCCTAATCCACAGTAAGGGGGGAAAGGGAGAAGAAACTGTGAATAGTTGGAAAATTAAATAGAGTATCGTCCAACTTACATCAAAATTTCAGAGGATATAACAATCACCCATATAGATATTTCAGACTTTCACCATAAGATGTAGATTGACATTGTAATATCAATAAGAGCATTGTATGTTAGCAAACTTTTAAAATTAAATGCTAAGGCATCCCTCTGCCTTAAGACCTGAAACATCCATCCAGACTTCGTTTAACCGCTCTGAAAGATGGATCGAATCGTTGTACTGAGCAATTGCATCGCCGGAGGAGTGCTGGTTCAAGGTTTTCTCTAGAGCTCTAGCTTCTTGGTTAATGTTATCATCCTTAGCAAACCCAGGAAACTTCCTAACCGCAACGCATCGAGCTCTCCATTTGTCCAACTTCAAGTTCAGCTCAGGATTTGGCAGTGGAAGAGTCCCCTGATCATGCAGAAACAGCTTTACAGAGTAAGCAGCAGAGCCTTGTTGAGGCGACGGTGCGAAACTTGTTAGAACCGGCGCGGTTATGGCAATCTGGGAAGAATTGAGGTTTGCTCCATGAGTGTATTGATAAAGCCTGATGCAAGAACAGCAAATTAAAAGCACTAAGAACATGTAATGAGATTAAAAGATGACAATATTATATTACTAATTAGTATTGAATTCCAAGTTAATAAACCTGTGAAAACCATCTTTGGTGGCTTTTTGGAAGGAGGTTGCTCCTAGTCCTTGGACAGGAGCGGACATCCAAGTGATGGATTTGTAGAGTCTAATCTCATAGTCTGGTCCCGACCGTAAAACTGTGTATTGAGGTGTTTCGATTGCATTGGCGACCAGATGAAGGGTGAAAAAACTTAGTAGGAAAAATGCAGCTAATACTTTCATGTGCAAGAAAGGACTCTCCATTCTCTTTGATAACAAATTGAGTGCCATACACCTCTCTTTATAGGCATGATAATACTTCCATTATCAACCTTCCTTATGCTCGGGTGGTAAGAGATTTATTAAATTTTAATTTAAGTCTGGAGAATAAAAAAAATTCACGCTGAGAGACATCAAGTGTTTAAACGGGATTAATTTTCTACCGGAGGACAAAAAAAACACCAAAAAAGAAAGAAAGTGAAAAAGATACATTTTATTCAAAAAAAAAAAAAAATCTACAAGTTGTAAATCAAATAATATAAAGGTAAATAGGTTTGTTTAAAAGTACTGCATAGAAATATTGAGATTTGAGAGTGGAAAAAGTATAAATTATAATTAGTTGTGTTGGATTAGTGGTTTCACTCCCATCACACTTGGATTAGTGGTTTCACTCCCATCACACTCGCATGTTTGTGGCCATTTGTATGGAAAAGAAAACCCAGTTGCCGTAATTTAAGTGTAGATTGATAATATGCTTGCCAACTCCAACCCTCCACTTAGAAATAAAAACACACATATGTAAAGATGCACAGGCATGATTCTCTCCGCGCGCTTCTTCATCGTTATCAAACCAACAAATCTAACATAAAATGTTGATCGGATCAAGTAATTTATTTTAAAGGCTAAAACAGTTCTTTTCATTCCTGGTATACCCAGGGGAATGAGACTAAAATATCCCAAAATGCATACCACGGGTTGTAGTTCAATTAATTTGTGCATTCCGTTTTGATGACGTAGGTTATGGGTGCAATTTAAAAAAATAAAATAAATAAATAAATTAGTGGAAGATAATTAATCAGGCCCGTCACTTTATTATCTCTTTTCCTTTTCCACTTGCAAATTTTCTAAATGGGTGCAGTTCCCATGGTTTTCTAATTCTTTCCCATTTCTGAAATCACATGAATTCATTCATATCCGTCACGGCTGAGCTCAGGTCCTTTTGGGTTTTCAAACGGAAGCCCATTACAAAATTATCCATTGAATTGATTCATGCTTTGGGCCACAAAAAGTATCCAAAGATCCGTCCTTTTCTTTTCCAGGCCCATCAAAACGTTTCTTTTTTCTTTTCTTTAAGCCCGGCCCTTTAAAGCAAATTGCTAGATTAATCATCATCATCATCCATCTAAACTCCTTCAAAATACAACTTAAAGAAAAAGAAAAAGAAATTGGATACGGTTTTAATGATCATGTGTCGTGTTCATGGTAAGCAATGGGAACAAGACTCCCGTTTCACATGTACTTTTGTTTCACCAACATCATCATGATACACATGCTATGGTGATGCAATTAAGGAAATACATATATGGACCATTAAAATGATGCCTTAAGCATGCCACCCAAACCCAGTTGATGCAACAACAAAAATATTTTTGGGTCTCAATTTAAAAATAAGAGAGACCTCTAATCATTTCTAACAACACCTACCTTCTTAAATCATGATTGTAGTTTGGCATACATGCATTGGCAGAACACATTTCATTGTTATTATTATTATTTTTTTTACAAAAAAAGCATAAAGTCTAGAAATTGCATTCCTTATAATATCATGTATTGAACCCGTAATTTATCTCATAAAAAATACATGCACTTACCAGTAGAAGTACAGTTTGTGCATAAATACTCTTCGCAATAAACCCTTTTGTAACTAAACTTACTTGTCAAATTGATCATTTCTGTATCTTGACTTCTAATCAATTGAATTCTAGTGATTAGCGTTGAGGTTTATCTATCATACTATATTCTTATGAATTGTATATATGACATCATTATAAAGAATTATATTCCAAGGCTCAAACTTTAATTCATTAATGTGAACATAAGTTTCATTGACAAGTACGTATAATTTTTTTATTTTTATATATAATATGATTATAATTAAACTTGGCCAAGGGAAAGCTGACCATGCCTTTGGACAAAATGATTGCTCAGCACCACTGTTTCATGCCCGGAATTGCTTTTTTTTTATCTTCTTTTTCACCTTTCAAGACCCTTTTGCATATCATAAAAAGAATGATTTATACACGAGACATTATATAATTATACTAATATAGTATTGTAGAATGAAATTACCTATTATACAGAGGATTAGCTCATACTATATGTAGGGAAAATATTTTCATGAAATTGGTAATATTAATGAAAAAAGAAGAAGGATTGAATGGTTCCCATTCATCATTACAATTGCCATTCTTTATCATGATTCCATTCTCTTCTTTTCATATGAGAGCCTAAGTGGAATTTGCTTTATTATTATTCTACCACCTTTTAACTGCTGTTCAAAAGCTTTTGATTCTATTCTTCTATTAACAAAGAAATTTAAATTTAAATTCAACCCTAAGATAACTTAACTTGTTCCTCTTCATTTAACTCTATACTACCTAGGTTCCTAGGTTGATCGAGGAAGATGGAAGAAATTTTAAGGAACCTTTGATGCCATTCCGAGCATCAAATAAACTGCCCTAATTATCATGGCAATGATAATATGGTATCATAAATTATGGCTTTTAACTTCTGACATAGCAATGAAAGTTTGAATTCTATCGCATCCAGTTCGAGTTACTTGATGAATCCTTCTAAAATTCTTGAGCGTCTTTTGAGTGGAATCCAATACTTAGTGTTACAAAAACTAGTGGTGGTGCCCTTTGAATTGAATTGAAACCGACCACACAAGCAGACCAAAATCAGCGGCAGCAAGTCAAGGAATTAGGCGTAGGTTATCATGACAGATTACAGATTTTCCCTGTACTATTTCTTTTGCAAGAGAAATGAATGTGTGAAGCCTACAAGCACTGGCCACTCAAGGACAAGCGTTAGTGAAAAACCTAACATTCTCTTTCAAATCACTTGTCTGCTCGTCTTTTTTCGATGTTTGTAAGAGTATATACTATATAGTCTCTATTAAATTCTGATAAATAAAGAAAGAAATGAATAGTGGCGACACTGATTCACATTACCAACAATTTAAAATGCCTGAAGAAAAAGATGGGTCTTGGTCAATCTGGTCTCATCTTGAATGACCCATTTAACTGCAAAATCTAGTAGCTACATGGACTCAATCATCAAACACAGACCAAAACCAATGTGGCAATTAGTTTTATAATTAGTTTCCACTATATCTTTTTCAAGAATTGTGCTGGTCTAGCTCTACACTATAATAACAAGTACTAGTGAGGTTTTAGGCCCGTGAAAAACAAAAACATCTGATGTGACCTTACTTACATGTCATTATACTCATCTTCTTCTTCTAGAGTCAATGCAAATTAAGCAGAGAGCAATGTTGAAAAGTGGAACTTTGGCTCCCACTCGCAAAATGCCATCTAACATTCACACATTAGTGGCCCGCTGCCAAAAAATCTTAAACTTTCTCATTCTTTTTTTCCGCAGCTGACCAGGAAAGAAGGCCATTAACAGCAAGAATTATTAACAGGGTCAAGTTGGAAACACCATCATTACATACAGGTATAAATCCAATATAAAACATGGGTAATTAGAACTGTTTAGACCCATACAATTAACAACTCTCGGTTAATGACAAAGAATTTAGTTAACTACTATAATGCTCCAAATAGCAAAAAATTGACCACCGTAAAAACCCATTTAGAATAAAAACAAGACATTTCAGGCTCTGACATCTAGGTGAAATGAAATGCAGGAATTTGAGTAGCTAAACTGCTAAAGCATAATTTATTCCCTCATCAAATACCTTAATTTGGGGGTGTTGGTCTGCAGTCATCTTTCAGACATTTGCTGCAATTTTCAGCTTTTCTTCCCTTAAAATATCATGCAACCTATGAATTCATTACGAAGACATATAGCATCACATGCTCTTTCAATTAAAGTTAATTATCACCACTCATGTAACTCGCAAATTTTGATTATGCAATGCAAATGGGTTTTTAAATAATTAATCATAAAGGATATATGGGATGCAGGGAAAAGGAAGTCTTTGAAAGGATATTCATCCAATTTTATAACTAGCAGTGTAATCTGTGTGCAGTACTTGTTAATTACAACAGAGACACCTCATAGATTCTGCAATATTCCTGATACGTTAATCCACTACAACCGGGGCGAACTAGCCGATCCAACCAGTAAAATCATGAACATCGGATCGGTTCGTTTCAACATTATAATCAGAAAATGCAATTGAATCAGTTAAAATAGGATCGATCTTACCGATTGAACTATTGGTCTATTAACTAAAGATCTTAATAGATTTGAGTTTCGATTTGATTATGATAACTATATTTACCAATAATTATTCTGGTTCGAAACTCATATGTGCCTATAAAATATATTTAAATAATTATTGAAATAAAGTATATATATTCCTTTGTACATATATATATATATATGTTTAAGTTTTGGTAGTAGGGAAGCATGCACATGGATCCTTAATTAGCTGCACAAGCATCGCCTGCTCATGACTTGATCACTTTTCCTCTGGTTTTTAATTTGATCTGTCCAAATTTCTGTTTACATGTAATTATTATGAAACTAAAAGCCTTTTCTTCCATTTTTAATTTTCATTTCTGAACAGTTAAATTATAAATCATAGTAGAAAGGATTGCGCCCTCTACTTTCTTTGGAGACAAAACTCTGGAAAAAAATGTTACTTTAAATTTAATGTTGGGGTTAAGTAGTGAAAAAAGTACCCTTAAGGTTGTTGTAGGGCACATTGACAATTATTCATAGGAAACAACTATAATTAATGACCACCATCTTGATGCATTTGGGACCATGCCACTCCTACTCCTAATTGCAATCCAAGATCTGGAGAATTGATGTAGAATTTTCTTCTAAAAATACAGATTTCTGCAAAATGCGGATCGGTAAAGTTGGTTTCGCTACCGTTTGTTATGCGGTCATTACTTGCTCCCCACAAATATGTCTATTAGAGTGTATAACGCCATCATTTATAAATTTCCCATCTGATGTGTGGTACAAATTTACCTCATAATTTATTGGGGGTGTGAAAAAAACATAAGTTATAATGGATATGCAACGAGAATGTGACACCTTGTGGGCCAATATTATTTGCTGCAGAACTGTGTAATCCAGAGTAGGGATTAATTAATTTATGGACATGCGGATGAAGATTGAAGAGAAAAAAATGGGATAGTTAAAGGATATGGGGGAAATTAAAAATGGAAAAAAGAAAAAAAAGGGAGTGCTGACCTGGGAAGCGGCAGGCATCATTGCCAGAGCCCTAAAAAGGGACCTACTCGAATACTAGAAATTCAAAGCCCTCTTCCTTACATCAATATGACCAAATGCTGGACAAAAAAAACGTATCAACTAAGAACAAATTTCCGCTTCTTAATGAACTAATTAGATGCGAACAAGATTAATCACAATTCAATAAATTTAAAAATTCTTTAAATTAGGACCTAAAGATTAATGTTCATAAAAGAAAAGAAAAGAATGTATTAACTAATAATTTTATATGATTTTATTAGTTGAAGCATTGAACGATCCTTACCGATATGCGCTGAAATGAGACCGTAAGGAGGAGCATTTTATAATTTTTCGCAGAAATGTGTAACATATCGAACGCTCCAAGCGCGACGGTGTGAGTACAAAATTGCAATTGCAGCTGTGATTCATTTTTTAAAGTCCGAAACTCCAGGATCCATGGCGATCCGACCCGACGATCCGCCGACCCCCCTTTGAGTCTTTGACCATGAGAATGAGGTCCATGAGTCCATGACCAACCACTTCATATAATACATAACGTCAAGTTCTTAATTATTTCTTTTTTTACTGAATTATTATTCTAAAATATCTATTTGCATTGAGAACTGTTTTAGAAATTCACTTATTATTGAATATTATCATTTTTTATTGATTATATTATTAATTTATCGTTATATTATTAGGGATCGAACTCATTACCTTACGCCACATATATTAACCAGTTAAAATACAACCCCGTGTGCATTGAAAATTTTCATCTTAATTATTTATTTTTTCATTTACTTGGTATTATTTATTTATTTAAATAAATAATCAAAACAAAAAATAATGAGTAGGTGGGTTTGTCTATAATTAGCAACAAAACTCAAAGCTTGAGCCCCGAAAAAGGAAGAATTAAGCAAATCGCAAGTAAGCATGCACGAGTTTGTGCGAGTGAATATGAAAGCATGCCATGTATATATGTGTGTGTGGTGCACATAACCAGATGCGCATGCCCAACAACACTAAAACATTAAGATATTCGCTTCACACTCTACATCTTTAAAAGGCATAGTAATTATAGAGCAAAACATCTTATTCGAGTATTATCTTTATTCTTTTTCGATAAAAAAAACATCATGCATTTTCTAGTGTTGTTCACCCAGCCCTAAAAAGATAACTCTCGCTCTCACAACTTCATTTTTTCCATTTCTTGTATTTAAATTCGTAATTTAAGTTAAAGATAAATATGTTATTTCTGATTGACGATTTTATAGTTAATTACAATATTTAACACAATTGAATTTGTGTCAATTAAAATCTACATTTACTGCTTGGAGAAGGAAAATAGTACAACAGAGTTATTAGACCGGTACATAAAATGATAAAAGAACCAATTAAATTTTTACCCACCGGCATTGATTTTTTTACCAATTAGTATTGTTATGTAATCAATCCAATTTTTATAAACTCAAATATCAAACTTTTTTTTTTTCATGAAAAAAAAAAGGTACCGTACCAAACAATTGGTACATTTCATTGATTTCAATATAGTATCTTTGAAACACCTGGCCCACCCCAAATGGACAAATCTTAAGCCACGTAATATCTCATTTGCCAACATCAAATGAATCCCACAATCCAAATTATCCAAAACTTGTGAATAAGACTGATGAAAATGAGAAAGAAAACAACTTAATTGGTTAACAAATCAAAGTGAGGCGACGAATTTATAATTTATTGATTGTCTACCAATATTAATTGGGTTTTGAATTCGAATATCACATTTTCGGTAAACAAATTATACTACTGAGTTTAAGTGATGGTGGAATTAAACAGAAACAGAGTTTTTGCTGACAGGAAAGAACTTCTAGGGAAGTGAGAAAGAGAACACGTCAAAGGAAAGAAATTTAGAAAACCCAGAACCAGAATCAAGTGTAGTTCCCATCTGTCGTCTCATAACCAAAGTAAAGAATAACAGAAAAATCAGTAATTGTCCTAAAATTTCTTGTTTCCTTGCCCTATAAAATTTGTAACACAAAAGCTAAAGTTCCAGTCTTTGTATTGGAGACTGGAAACACACCCTCTCATATCTCCCTCTCCCTCCCTCGAATTATTAGTGGTAC
>NBIL01135354.1:0-11543 GCA_002752925.1 Viola pubescens var. scabriuscula | reverse complement strand
TTTTTTTAAACGAATTCAATTCTTACGGAATTGAACCGTCAAAATTAATATAAGATAGAATTCATGCCAAAATAGGTGTGATTGTTGAGGAATTCATTTAGTTTTTTAATAATTAATTAGTTAATTACTTAAAAGCCCCCGCCTAAAAGCTGAAACACAACAACATCAGCGGCGGCGAGAGAAGAGATCGCGGGAGAGAGAGCTTGCTTCTAATCTCTCAACTTACAGAGAACGGGTTTAACAGGTTTCATTCCTACTACCTTATTGTTCTTTGTTGTCGCACCTGCGCGAGCGGATCTAACGACTAAAAAGAGAGATAAGACAGATGTGTCTCTCTTTCGATACAATGTGTGAAGTCGCCACCCTATTTTTCTAAGGTTTAGGGAAACCTAACTTCTGACAAAAAAAATGAAAGAAAACTATTTTATATTCCTTGTTAATCATGTTTATTTGACTTGAATACCTCATATCACTACGAGTGGGTGAAGATGATCTTAATATTTCCTGATCACAAGTTTGAAAACTATTTTGATCGGCATAATATGGTCTTGGAATTGTTCTATTAAAATCTACACCTCTTAATATATAGTTTGATAGACTACTTATTATACTTTATCTTGGTATTTCTATATCACATGTAGATTTTCGAGAGTTTATGATACTTGGTATTTCTGTGTTACTTGTGAATTTTCGAAAGTTTGTGATATTTATGCTTCTTCTATTATTAGGTTCGAATATTAACTTAATGTTACCTTGTTCATCTTCTTATACTCTAGCAGATTGAGTTCTTGGGATTATGGCATGTGCCTCGTTAGTTTTGGGTAAGACCCATTAATCTGGAAATTTTACTTGATTCCATTGTAAAATTTTGGGAGTTTGTAACGTGACATGTTTAGTATTAGCTTCTATTAGGGGTGTTTAATTTTTAGGAGAAAGCCTTATGGCCTTCGGGCTTATCTTTATAGACATAACTTTGTAATATATTCTATATATTAATGTAATATTTCTCGAATTCTCAATCATGTTATATAGTGTTTTAATGTTTATAATTAGAACTTTGAAGATATTTGGATCGAATAAAGATACTGTAAAATTTGGATAACATTTTTTGATGTGGCGCAAGATATTTTTGTTTCTAAATCAAAGAATAAATTGAAAACACAAATCTAATAACGGTTTATATGTTATGCCGACTGGTATTCATACTTTTGCTCTTAACATTGATTTATTTTAAAATTATGTTTTACTCACGAGTCATGACATTGTTTTATTTATTTATTTTCTATTTTGTTTTGCTCATTTGAATAGCATGGTCAAAAGAATTACTCTTTTCATTCTATAGTTAGTTTTGTAATTGTTTAATATAAAAATCTAATTGTTTAACTCTTTCAACGCCATTGTCCGTTTACATGTTAATTTTTTTTCACTATTTTTTTCTTACAGCATAACTTCAGTAGAAAATATATTTTTTCCTCAATAAAACATTTTTTTTCTGACCATGTGGTGCAAATCACTTCCTTCCATTTATTTTTCTCATCTTCATTGCTCATTTATTATTACGTTATTCTAACATTTTCTCATTTCTTATTTTTTATTTCTAGTTCCTTAATTATTCGCTTTCACTTTATCTTTTACCTATTATTTATGCATAAAGTTAAAGTACATTTTAAAATATTTAGATACTTCGATTATTAAAAAATATTACCCATATTTGTAAAAAAAATTAATTAACCCTTTAAATATCACTTATCATATGTATGGCAATTTATTTTGAATATAATTTGTAATTTATTTTGAAAAAATAAATTACAAATTGTTATTGTAGCATTACTTTAGTAGTAATATTTTTTTTTCAGCTCAAAAAAAGTATTATATATTTTTCTCCATATTTTCAATTATTTTTTTATTTTATCATATGTTCTTTTTTTTTCCTTTTTATTTCCTTCATTGCTATTTTACTTTATATTGTAGCTTTTTAATTGAATTTTTACATTGTAATATTTTTTACATTTTGATGCTATAAATCTTTAAATTTTAGTCATTTATATCCCAAAATATATTCATATATATAGACATTAATTGCATTTTTAAAATTACTAAAAAAGAAGACAATATGGAAGCTTACGCGACATAAAGTAAAGTTGCTTAAATGATGCATTCTCTCACTCTTAGCTATCATATATATTATAGATTATAGATAATAAATAATAAATAGTAGAAAACTTACAAAATAGAAAATAAAATTCTGAAACTTAAAAAAATAAGATTGCTTTTGGAAAAATTAAAAAAACTAAAAAAAATGATACAAACTAAATCATAAAAGGAAAATATTGGACACATTTTTCTTTATTTTTTACTCATTTTTAAAATTTTAAATATTGATAAATTGCTTAAAGTACAAAAATATATATAAAAATGAACAAAAACGGTAAAAAAAACAGAAAATAAGAAAAAAGTCTATAAAGAAAAAGAAAATATTCAAAAAATGAAAATTCAAAAATAAATAGAAAATAATTTCTGAAAATTTAGAAATATAAAAAATATAAAAAATAATTGAGGATTAGATTTACTAGAGCGGGGTAATTTCGAGAAAAACGTCGCAATTATAACCGTGTCATATGAATTGGAATTTTGGAAAAATTAAATCCACTTAAGCAGTAGTCATTTGCTAAAAAAAGATCCATTGTAATAATTTTTTCAAGTACAACATTTATTATAACAATATAGTTAACAGAAGTACGTTATAATAATTTCAGATGAGTATTAAATTTATTATAGCAAAAAAGTTAACGAATGGTACATTATAACTACCTAATGTTATTACCCCAGTAAAATTACGGAGGACCCAATCCTAACAAAAGAGCACGCGCTAGCCACAGCGCGTGGTTGAAATTGTATTTGGAAGGGAGTTGGACTTTGCCCTAATCGCCTGCGAGCAGGACCTGGCTGCCTTATCGTGAACAAGAGGAAGACAAGCACACACAAATCAATCATGCCATTCTCTAATGCTAATAAATCTATATATCAACCATGTCCATCCTCCTCCTGATCTCACTCTCCATCACCACACCAACAGCAGCATCACCATCATCATTGGCGTCCGTCGTCACCGATCGCGAATCGGTTCACTCGTTTCCTCCGCCCGTAGATAGATAGATCCGTCAACCGGCGAACGTCCCGACTCAGTCGTGTGGTGAGTTAACTGTCTCCGGGTTTCTCTCTATTTTAGATCTGTTGTTTCTTGTTAAAACTTGCGTGTTTATGTTATGGCTGATTTCTTTGTTTGTGTTAAATTAGGGTTTGAAGATTTTAGTGATGGACCCCATGGATATTGTTGGTAAATCCAAGGAGGATGCTTCGCTTCCAAAAGGTATGTATAATCTGAATAACTTTTGTAAAAATATGCCTTTTTTTGTTACAATATTAGAGTCAATTGATAGTTTTTCTTCGTTTGTTTTTGAGCTGTTACTTAATGACCTAATTTGCTTAGGAAGTTGAATTCGGTGAGCTTAAATGTGTGCTCCAGTGTGTGCGCGTGCGTACTCTTAAGTATTAATTGCAGCTATATTTTGATGATTTTGTGAGTTTGTGCTGGGCTTGATTCTGAATTGTGGCTGTTTTTAAACGTGTAAACAATTCTCCTGTTTCATTTGGTCATTCATTTGATGTGAGCTATTATTTCCTTCTCTTTTTATAAAAAAATACAGCAACTATGACCAAAATTATTAAAGAGATGCTGCCACCAGATGTTCGTGTTGCAAGAGATGCTCAAGATCTTTTGATTGAGTGTTGCGTAGGTGAGTTTTTCCACTTTTGTTTTAGCATCAATAAATATTCCTTATGTTCATTTGTATGTGTTGTAAACATTGTTTTGGCGGGTAATTTGTTTTGATTTGTTTCTTATATGGTTAGTAAATGAATATAGGTGTGCAATTCTTGCTCTTGATGAAGCTTACAACTGGTTGTTTCAGATATGGTTAGTAGAAAAAAACTAGAATGATGTGAAAAATATGGTGGAACGCTGCAATAATTAAGGATCCTGAGTATCTCCTTTTGCTAAGGAAGTGTAGTTATGGGATTATCAAATGAAAACAGCTGCTGTATTGTGGTACCCATTAATTGATTTTCTGGAGTCACCTCTTATAGACTCTTCACTCACGTAACCAAAAGCTTAACAATTAATTGTCTGTTATGTTTCCATCCTGAAAGTATCTCCTTTAAGTGCACGCTGACCACATACCATTAGAGCTCTTTCCCGAAAAGATCTGATTCAGAATCGTAGATGCTTGTTTTTTTATCCTCTTCTCAAGTATTTACTTACCAAGCTTTGTTCATAAACTATCCCATGGAAATGTCCATGTAAGCCTATCAACCAGAAGGCTTCCAAGCCTGCATTGTATAAAGGTGAAATGCTGTTTGTTGAAATAGAAAAAACGCTGTTGTTGATATTAAGAAAGGCTTTAGTAATGAGTTCCAAGTTCCTTTTGGGCAGCCTTAAAAGTTGAATTTCAGTTTTTGGTATCTGGACCTCTTATTCAATGCAAGTGAGGGTGGGCTGAATGATTTGAGGTACAACAGCTGTTAAATTGAGGTTGAACTAGTGTGGGATAAATAATAGCGGTCATGTAATATGTATGAAGATTGGATAATATCACAAGCTGTTGGAGGAAGTTAAAAACATGTCTGAAATTTGGTTTAGTTGTAAAATCATTATGAGCTGCTGACCAATTTGTAAACAATGGGGGATGTCAATTGAAAATTGTGGTTCTGTTTAAATTTCAATTACATTCACTCGGTCGGGTTTTACTAGTTCTTTGGCTGGGTTTTCAAATTTTGAGTGGGACAAATTTGGATGGTGAACAGGCCCATAAGGGGCTGGCTGGATTGTTGGAGTTTGTCCAGTTTTGCTCAACTCTTATGAATTTGAACTTTCTAGTTGAGGCTGTAAGATTGGGGGTTTCCTATGGGCAGAAACTGATATGTAATTTTATTGCATAGGATTAAGTCTGTAGTATGATCCTTCTATCGATATATAATCTCACGACATATATGTACATTCCACTTTTGGTTAGTGATCTGTTCCTAATATTGTTCTTAATCCTATTGGAGATTTTCCTAGGATATCTAAATCCACAGTGCCCTTAGTGAAGCTATTTTGGGATAGAAGCAGATATATTGGTCCTTTTTGTTAAAATTCTGTTTTGATTAATTTTTTTTCTTCCATGGGTTCAAACTCTGCAAAGTTTTTATCCTTTTTGTAACTTTTTTCCCATATAACATTTATTTATTCTGTATTTGAATACTGAAATTCTTTATTTTATTTTACTTTATCCTTCAGTATCGGTGTTGCATGTGTTTACTGATTAATTAGGGTGAATTCTCCGTTTTCAGAGTTTATAAATCTTGTATCATCCGAGTCCAATGATGTATGTGGCAGAGAGGATAAGCGAACAATTGCACCTGAGCATGTACTCAAGGCTTTAGAGGTTTTTGGACTGAACCATTCTCCTTTTCGCATCTAGGTTTTTTCTTTCTTATCTTTTAAACGTGTAATTTCTTGTGCTCTTGCTGTCTCGCATTTGTTTATAGGATCTTCTGTATATTGACCCATTCAACTGAGATTGTTTTACATCAGTCCATGAGATGTCTACAAGTATTCCAATTTCTTACTACTCAAGTTCAAAGGCTATGGGTAGATTGCAAGAACTTGGCTATAGTTCATTACGTACGATACCATGTGTTTTGTAACTGTATTAATGAGAGAGAAAACACAAGCCTTATTTTCCCAGAGAGTTGGTTTAGGGTTGGACTTGGGTAAACCTTACATCTTCTTTGAGAGCACTATTACTCCAATCTTATGTCCCGGTGCATGTGTTATGGTTCTTTGGGTCTGTAAATGTTTTTCCCATGTAACGAACTGTCAGCATCAGACACAACATATCTTGCATGTTTTACAACTACAAGTGCTTTTAGCAGTATAATAATCATATTATCTTGTATCTAATGAGGAGGCTGTATACTTGCACATAATTTCTCGCTGTGCCTGTTCAAAAAAAAAAAAAAGGTTTCTGTCACACTGCCTCCTTGGTTGGGTGCCAATAGGTTTGTGTGGCAACTTTTCAGTTGGGATTACTACTTTTGTGATCCTGTTTTCAGAAATTCTTAAATGTTTCATGAACCAAAATGTTCTTATGGCTGGATTTGGGTTTTGGGCCACTTGGTGAAGCATTCTCTCTCAGTTCTAAGTAACTAGTGAGATTGACACTTTTTTTTTTCAATTCTGAAAAAAAACTATAGGAAGGTTGGTTCTTTAGTATAGGATGAGCTACATGTTTTCATTGAGTAAGATGCATGGATGTTTTAAAGTAGTTAGTTAGCAATCCTTTCCTTTTTCATGTCATCTTATTTTTGAACAACTTTTTTTACTTCCTCAAGCCATGGACTTGCCACAGGGAGATAGTAAACTAGTATCACCACTCTTTCAGTGAACAGCATTTAACTTCATTTGATACTTTTTGGGCAAAAAAACAAAATCGTTACAGTTTATGAACTGAAAAGCAAGTCTATGTTTCAACTGCTGTATTTCTTGCTATCATGATTCTAATTTCTCTTATCTGGTATTTCAGCTTCTTGGATTTGGGGATTACATAGAGGAGGTTTACCATGCCTATGAGCAGCACAAGCTTGAGACAATGGTAATTCAGTCTTTTTGGCTCATAGTCTACTCATTTCTCAAAATTTAAAGTTGTTTCATGTTTTACATCTTCTCTAGATCCCCACTGGTTTGGTGGTAGTTGTTGAATTATGGTGATTTTTTTTTTGGTGCTGACAATAATATTTGTGAATTGCTTTCAGCAGGACTCTTTAAAAGGTGGGAAATGGAGCAATGGAGCTGAGATGACGGAGGAAGAAGCAGCAGCTGAGCAGCAGAGGATGTTCGCGGAGGCACGTGCCAGAATGAATGGAGGCGCTACTGCTCCTAAGCAACCCGAGACTGACCAAAGTTTAGACAGCTAACTTTAGGGCCTTCACTTTCTTGAAGCATAGGCAAGCATCCGGCCATCCATGATCCATCCTTTTTTTTTCTGCAGTCTTTTATCTTCATATTTTACAGTAGTGTAAAAAGTATGGTAAATCTGGTATCGCCCGTGGGATTTGCACCTCCTCCATTTGTACTTAAATCTTATGGATCATGTTTATACGTTTAATGTAATTAGTGTAAGCTTGTTCACACCTGTCCAATCTGACCACAGTAACATCTATTTGTAGTTTTACATTGGAGTTAATGTTAGTTACTTTTTAATCATCTCTTTGTTGAGTAGTTTTCTTTTTTTCTTTTTGGTGCTAAGGCCAAACCATGCTGGTAATCTTGCAACAACAGGGTTTGCTCAATTATGTCACGTATACCAGGAGTGATGGATGTTGCGGCAGGGCAGCAACCTTATCTCAAGTTGTATTGCTTGTTAGGTAAAACTCTTGTGGATCCATCCAAGTGGGTGATCATTACGAGCTGTGTTTGCCATTGCCATTGCCATTGTGCTAGTGATGCGTCAAATTAGTGTTTGTGATGTGTCAATTTTCGGGATGAAACCCGAAACAAAGCAATGCACGAGTACTTTGTGTATGGTCCCAGGCACAGATAAATGTTGTGTGAAACTCGAACAAAAAGAATGGCATCTGGATCACTTGATGGTCCCGTAGTCAGAAGTACTAAGTACTTGAATTGACGTCATCATAGAGCACGTTTTCACTAGTAGACACTGATGCTATCGTTAAGTGTTTGCGAAAATGTCTAGGAGTGAACAGGCAAATCTGGCCTTTGGTTTTGTGCGGTTTTTGTATCAGTAGTAGTTTTCCTTTCTGCTTTTGGATTCAAGTCAAAAGAGTCTCAGTCACCCCCACAAGAAAGTGAAAGAACGCACACTCTTGTCCCCTTAGATTCCTTTCCTTTTTTTATCATCTCACTATCTCTCTTCTCATTCCAAGATCAGCTTGGTGGGACAATATCCTTGTTTTGTCAGGATTCTCAAAACAAAACACACAAAACCTAGAACTCAACAATTAGTAATAAAATAAACAAAAACAACCCAAACCCACTTTCTATAACTATAAGGAGAGGAGTAGTCCTTTCGTTTACTTTTGCTTTTCCCCATTTTGAAGCTAGCTAGCCAGTAATCAGTAATGGCTAGAGCCTCTCAAGACTCCTTCTCCTCCTCCTCCAAGAGACACTTCCACTGGACCAAAAAGGTGGGGACTGAAAACGATGAGCTCCCTCCAACAACCTTCATGTCCTCCACAGACACCAAACAAGAAACAACTCAAAAGGAAAACAACGCCAAGACCGTCCATGCCGCGGCAGCCTCCGCGCCTACACCGAGAAAGAAGCTGCCCGCAGTAGCAGTTGCTAGGCTCCGTTCGGTTCTCACAACCTTCAGCAAGAACCGTTCAGGCCTACCATCAGGGCTCGGATCCAAGGTTGTAGGTACCCTTTTCGGGTCTCGGCGGGGTCATGTACACTTTGCATTTCAAAAGGATCCTACTTCCCCTCCTGCTTTCCTCATCGAACTCGCCACACCCATCAGCGGGTTGGTTCGAGAAATGGCATCAGGATTGGTCAGGATCGCGCTGGAGTGCGACAAGGAGAAAGCAGAACAGGAGAAGAAAGCAGGTAGCGTGAGGCTGCTGGAAGAGCCCATGTGGAGGACTTACTGCAACGGTAAGAAATGTGGTTTCGCGAGCAGGAGGGAATGCGGGCCGAAAGAGTGGAAATTGCTGAAAGCTGTGGAGCCAATTTCAATGGGAGCAGGAGTTTTGCCGGGAGCTGAAGGCGCTGAAGAGGAAGAAGTGATGTACATGAGAGCTAAGTTTGAAAGGATTGTTGGGTCAAGAGATTCTGAAGCTTTCTACATGATGAATCCTGACAGCAATGGAGCTCCTGAGCTTAGTGTCTACTTGCTCAGAGTTTAAAAAATGGATTAATTAATAAATTAAATCTCAAGAACCAATTAATTACTTATAGTAGTTTCTTTTTTCTTTTCTTGTCCACTTGTTTGTTTCTTTTTTGATTTTCTTTGATGGGTAAATTGGGGAAAGATGGGTTTACTTGTATCTTGTTAGCTTTAGGTGGAGGGGGGGCAATACAGATTAGAACATGATGCAATATAGGTGGTGGAGGTGGGGTTTATGAAAATGTATATGTATAGTTTTCTTCTTCTTTCCTTTTTGTAAGTGGATGAGACAATGAGATATGCTAATGCTAATGCAATCATGATTGTCCTCTCATTTTGTTTAGTTACTTGCTCATTTTCCATGCCACACTGATCATGAGAATGCAGGAAATTAATTACTATTGTCCTATGAAATCACGACACTCATTCTTGTTTACTCACTAAGAGTCTTTTCTGCTTTTTCCAAATAAACGATTAATCTCATTCGAATATTATCAGAGCCGATAGAATATTAGTACATTAGATGGATCTTTCTGCTTTTGTGGCAGAACAACCTAGCCATTAGTATTAAATGACACTTGAAAACTAGACTATCATGAATCAATGGGTCTAGATATCTGCTCAATGTGCTTGATTTAATTACGTGGATTCCATTTCCAGGTTCATCAGTTAAAAACCTTATTTCAGTTTTTACCGTACTAAACTTTATATCGGTAGATCTTTTGATTCTTTATTTTATTTTTGTTTTACCCACCTGGTGTCCGTGTCCTCACTACCGACAAATCTAAATTCGAAGCTTAGGAAACTTAAAAACAACCCACATCTTCCCAAAAGCTCTCTTAATAGCTGCGTTCCCAAGGCTCGGACCCAAAACCTGCGTTAAACCAGAAGAGTGTTGAGTGCTATTGATTTTTGACACCCAATTATTCTAAAAAAACTACTATCAGAAGTACTAAGTAATGAGGACTTATATAAGTGATGACTTAGTTTTGTTTATACCTTTTACAAAATACCATGTTTGCTATGCTAGGATCCTTTGCCAATTATTTTGCATTCATATTATTCCAGATTAGTTTTTCCTCCAACATTTGGTCCAAAAGTGTATAATATATGGTCCAATCATTTGCTTTTTAGTGCATAAATTCTGTGTGGATTGATCCCAAGACAAGAACAAATTATTTATTTGAACCCTAATCATAGAAGTCATCAAAAGGTTAACATAAAAAAAGGAGATAAAATCATATCCTTACTATCAGAATTTGGTCTTTGTCCTTTTTTTTGACTGCTTTCTGCTCAAATCTTTGAAGCTTCAAACTCACATCCTGCATAATTTTTTTTTTAAACAACCCAATTTTAATCCTTTCAAGAACCAAAAAGAAAAAGCAAAAAAAGCAAAAGAAAAAGTCATTTGATAAACTTGAGTTGGGTCACCTTTGCCTCAGTACTGTTTCAGTGCTGCTCTGGGTCTACTCCTCCCTTGTTTTAAGGCTAACCATCCATCCCCTTCACTCTTTTTCCCATCAATGCTCATACATAAAACAGAAAAGAAAAAAGAAACAATCCAGCGTGCCAAAACTCTACGAGGGAGAGCTTTACCACTCTTCGGGATCCTACTCAGCTCGAATTCAAAATAATCAGTATTTGGTTTAGCGGTGACTTGACTATCTTATATCAAGTGATTATAAGCAAATATGTTAGGATTGGGGATGATGATTACAGTGATTAGGTTTGTGTGCACTAATGTCGAGAGTTGGGTTTTTGCATCATCTACTCATCATTCTCACACACAAAAGATTCAAAAGTTGTTTGCTAGTAATTGCTATGGCCTAAAGTGAGGCCTCATAAACATGACTGCTTTTTCATCAGAATAATAGGCAACAATCTTCCACTCAATCTAAACTTTGGGTCAAAAGGTATAGCTTATTTATCTAGAGTTGCTGTTAAAATCCGGAACGATGCCCCATTCATTAGGTTAAGACTAATTATGTATATAATGGATGGATTCACTGAATGCATTATTTATTTTAGTAGATAAACAATTAAGACGTAAATATTATACAAAAAGTTCGTTTTATACTTGTTCGTTTAATGAATGAGACAAAAAATTAATCTCGGATATAGTATGTGTTGAATAGTTCGGTTTGTACTAAACTTCTTCCGTTTAATTTTTTTAGTTCAAAAAAAATAATATGCATCAATGTTTCTTAAATTAAACTCTAGTAAAAGTCTTTTTTTATTTACATTATTTAAAATAATTAAAAGTATAACTTTATTTATAAAAAAACTCCTTTAGCTCTTTATCAATTTTACAAAAATCAAAAGTTATCATTTGTATTTGCAACAACTATTTTAACCATTAATTATAGACATATTTCTCTTTTTAAATGAAAAAGTTTACACATCAACGGTTTGAATTTTGACAAACAGGATAAAAAGATCTCCATCTCCACCCACTTTACCCATCTTACACATTGTATGCTCTCTGTCATAGTTCAAGTTGCCCAAGGTGATTGCTTAATTTTATTGTAATTAAATTGTAGTACTGGCAGGAAATGGAGGCTTCCAGCTCGACCGCGCAGCAGAATAGCCCCCAAG
>NBIL01135353.1:0-10446 GCA_002752925.1 Viola pubescens var. scabriuscula | reverse complement strand
AGAAGAAATCTGAACCAAAGAAAAACGTCCATCTACCAGATTGGAGAGGACAAGGAAATGATCAAGAATAAAGAAGGGAAGCTGATTTTCGAGTAAGATCATGTCGTATAGAATATCATATATCATCCTTGGTTTATTGAATAACAACTCGTCTTCATTATCAAACTCGAGGGTTTTCTTCCTCAACATGACCATGATGACAAAGGCGGCATCAACTAACATCAACCTCACAAATCTTTCACTACTAAGATCAATTTTTTTTTGATAATAGTTCCGCAATCTTGTTTCGTTATCCCTGACATACGAAACGAATGTCTCAAGGCTTACCTTGCTGAATCTAAGAAAATGTTGGAGATACATTATTTTGTGCTCTTCGAATGCCTTCAGCTCGTCTTTGCCATGGTGATACGGACCGATGGACACACATAGAGGTGTGTAGGCCTTCTCATTTAGCTCTTTTAGTCGCTTTGGAACTATGTAGATGCAGCGCTCTCTAGAGACAGGATGCAACTGTTTGAACTCCTCTGTCAAAGACAATGTTAATGCATTAACATCAACCGAACCTTGATCATCAATGTTCCCTTCGCGGCTATTCTGGCTATTCTCCATTACCTGCCATTGCAAGACAGAAGAAACCAAACTAGATGAGACCTGACAGCCTGACAATCAAAACCAATACAATCATGTGTAATGGAAACCCATGAAAAATACTGGTCGACATGAATTGGTTTGACCAAGAAATTTTATTTTATTTTATTGATGAGAACAGAAAAAAAGAGGCAATCTTTGCATAACATGCATGGTATATATATCCGAAATATTCTAATTAATTATACCGCTTTTGCAAAAGGCAATGTTAATGGATTAACATCATCCGAAACTTGATCATTAGTGTTCCCTTGGGGGCTATTCTGCTGCGCGGTCGAGCTGGAAGCCTCCATTTCCTGCCAGTACTACAATTTAATTACAATAAAATTAAGCAATCACCTTGGGCAACTTGAACTATGACAGAGAGCATACAATGTGTAAGATGGGTAAAGTGGGTGGAGATGGAGATCTTTTTATCCTGTTTGTCAAAATTCAAACCGTTGATGTGTAAACTTTTTCATTTAAAAAGAGAAATATGTCTATAATTAATGGTTAAAATAGTTGTTGCAAATACAAATGATAACTTTTGATTTTTGTAAAATTGATAAAGAGCTAAAGGAGTTTTTTTATAAATAAAGTTATACTTTTAATTATTTTAAATAATGTAAATAAAAAAAGACTTTTACTAGAGTTTAATTTAAGAAACATTGATGCATATTATTTTTTTTGAACTAAAAAAATTAAACGGAAGAAGTTTAGTACAAACCGAACTATTCAACACATACTATATCCGAGATTAATTTTTTGTCTCATTCATTAAACGAACAAGTATAAAACGAACTTTTTGTATAATATTTACGTCTTAATTGTTTATCTACTAAAATAAATAATGCATTCAGTGAATCCATCCATTATATACATAATTAGTCTTAACCTAATGAATGGGGCATCGTTCCGGATTTTAACAGCAACTCTAGATAAATAAGCTATACCTTTTGACCCAAAGTTTAGATTGAGTGGAAGATTGTTGCCTATTATTCTGATGAAAAAGCAGTCATGTTTATGAGGCCTCACTTTAGGCCATAGCAATTACTAGCAAACAACTTTTGAATCTTTTGTGTGTGAGAATGATGAGTAGATGATGCAAAAACCCAACTCTCGACATTAGTGCACACAAACCTAATCACTGTAATCATCATCCCCAATCCTAACATATTTGCTTATAATCACTTGATATAAGATAGTCAAGTCACCGCTAAACCAAATACTGATTATTTTGAATTCGAGCTGAGTAGGATCCCGAAGAGTGGTAAAGCTCTCCCTCGTAGAGTTTTGGCACGCTGGATTGTTTCTTTTTTCTTTTCTGTTTTATGTATGAGCATTGATGGGAAAAAGAGTGAAGGGGATGGATGGTTAGCCTTAAAACAAGGGAGGAGTAGACCCAGAGCAGCACTGAAACAGTACTGAGGCAAAGGTGACCCAACTCAAGTTTATCAAATGACTTTTTCTTTTGCTTTTTTTGCTTTTTCTTTTTGGTTCTTGAAAGGATTAAAATTGGGTTGTTTAAAAAAAAAATTATGCAGGATGTGAGTTTGAAGCTTCAAAGATTTGAGCAGAAAGCAGTCAAAAAAAAGGACAAAGACCAAATTCTGATAGTAAGGATATGATTTTATCTCCTTTTTTTATGTTAACCTTTTGATGACTTCTATGATTAGGGTTCAAATAAATAATTTGTTCTTGTCTTGGGATCAATCCACACAGAATTTATGCACTAAAAAGCAAATGATTGGACCATATATTATACACTTTTGGACCAAATGTTGGAGGAAAAACTAATCTGGAATAATATGAATGCAAAATAATTGGCAAAGGATCCTAGCATAGCAAACATGGTATTTTGTAAAAGGTATAAACAAAACTAAGTCATCACTTATATAAGTCCTCATTACTTAGTACTTCTGATAGTAGTTTTTTTAGAATAATTGGGTGTCAAAAATCAATAGCACTCAACACTCTTCTGGTTTAACGCAGGTTTTGGGTCCGAGCCTTGGGAACGCAGCTATTAAGAGAGCTTTTGGGAAGATGTGGGTTGTTTTTAAGTTTCCTAAGCTTCGAATTTAGATTTGTCGGTAGTGAGGACACGGACACCAGGTGGGTAAAACAAAAATAAAATAAAGAATCAAAAGATCTACCGATATAAAGTTTAGTACGGTAAAAACTGAAATAAGGTTTTTAACTGATGAACCTGGAAATGGAATCCACGTAATTAAATCAAGCACATTGAGCAGATATCTAGACCCATTGATTCATGATAGTCTAGTTTTCAAGTGTCATTTAATACTAATGGCTAGGTTGTTCTGCCACAAAAGCAGAAAGATCCATCTAATGTACTAATATTCTATCGGCTCTGATAATATTCGAATGAGATTAATCGTTTATTTGGAAAAAGCAGAAAAGACTCTTAGTGAGTAAACAAGAATGAGTGTCGTGATTTCATAGGACAATAGTAATTAATTTCCTGCATTCTCATGATCAGTGTGGCATGGAAAATGAGCAAGTAACTAAACAAAATGAGAGGACAATCATGATTGCATTAGCATTAGCATATCTCATTGTCTCATCCACTTACAAAAAGGAAAGAAGAAGAAAACTATACATATACATTTTCATAAACCCCACCTCCACCACCTATATTGCATCATGTTCTAATCTGTATTGCCCCCCCTCCACCTAAAGCTAACAAGATACAAGTAAACCCATCTTTCCCCAATTTACCCATCAAAGAAAATCAAAAAAGAAACAAACAAGTGGACAAGAAAAGAAAAAAGAAACTACTATAAGTAATTAATTGGTTCTTGAGATTTAATTTATTAATTAATCCATTTTTTAAACTCTGAGCAAGTAGACACTAAGCTCAGGAGCTCCATTGCTGTCAGGATTCATCATGTAGAAAGCTTCAGAATCTCTTGACCCAACAATCCTTTCAAACTTAGCTCTCATGTACATCACTTCTTCCTCTTCAGCGCCTTCAGCTCCCGGCAAAACTCCTGCTCCCATTGAAATTGGCTCCACAGCTTTCAGCAATTTCCACTCTTTCGGCCCGCATTCCCTCCTGCTCGCGAAACCACATTTCTTACCGTTGCAGTAAGTCCTCCACATGGGCTCTTCCAGCAGCCTCACGCTACCTGCTTTCTTCTCCTGTTCTGCTTTCTCCTTGTCGCACTCCAGCGCGATCCTGACCAATCCTGATGCCATTTCTCGAACCAACCCGCTGATGGGTGTGGCGAGTTCGATGAGGAAAGCAGGAGGGGAAGTAGGATCCTTTTGAAATGCAAAGTGTACATGACCCCGCCGAGACCCGAAAAGGGTACCTACAACCTTGGATCCGAGCCCTGATGGTAGGCCTGAACGGTTCTTGCTGAAGGTTGTGAGAACCGAACGGAGCCTAGCAACTGCTACTGCGGGCAGCTTCTTTCTCGGTGTAGGCGCGGAGGCTGCCGCGGCATGGACGGTCTTGGCGTTGTTTTCCTTTTGAGTTGTTTCTTGTTTGGTGTCTGTGGAGGACATGAAGGTTGTTGGAGGGAGCTCATCGTTTTCAGTCCCCACCTTTTTGGTCCAGTGGAAGTGTCTCTTGGAGGAGGAGGAGAAGGAGTCTTGAGAGGCTCTAGCCATTACTGATTACTGGCTAGCTAGCTTCAAAATGGGGAAAAGCAAAAGTAAACGAAAGGACTACTCCTCTCCTTATAGTTATAGAAAGTGGGTTTGGGTTGTTTTTGTTTATTTTATTACTAATTGTTGAGTTCTAGGTTTTGTGTGTTTTGTTTTGAGAATCCTGACAAAACAAGGATATTGTCCCACCAAGCTGATCTTGGAATGAGAAGAGAGATAGTGAGATGATAAAAAAAGGAAAGGAATCTAAGGGGACAAGAGTGTGCGTTCTTTCACTTTCTTGTGGGGGTGACTGAGACTCTTTTGACTTGAATCCAAAAGCAGAAAGGAAAACTACTACTGATACAAAAACCGCACAAAACCAAAGGCCAGATTTGCCTGTTCACTCCTAGACATTTTCGCAAACACTTAACGATAGCATCAGTGTCTACTAGTGAAAACGTGCTCTATGATGACGTCAATTCAAGTACTTAGTACTTCTGACTACGGGACCATCAAGTGATCCAGATGCCATTCTTTTTGTTCGAGTTTCACACAACATTTATCTGTGCCTGGGACCATACACAAAGTACTCGTGCATTGCTTTGTTTCGGGTTTCATCCCGAAAATTGACACATCACAAACACTAATTTGACGCATCACTAGCACAATGGCAATGGCAATGGCAAACACAGCTCGTAATGATCACCCACTTGGATGGATCCACAAGAGTTTTACCTAACAAGCAATACAACTTGAGATAAGGTTGCTGCCCTGCCGCAACATCCATCACTCCTGGTATACGTGACATAATTGAGCAAACCCTGTTGTTGCAAGATTACCAGCATGGTTTGGCCTTAGCACCAAAAAGAAAAAAAGAAAACTACTCAACAAAGAGATGATTAAAAAGTAACTAACATTAACTCCAATGTAAAACTACAAATAGATGTTACTGTGGTCAGATTGGACAGGTGTGAACAAGCTTACACTAATTACATTAAACGTATAAACATGATCCATAAGATTTAAGTACAAATGGAGGAGGTGCAAATCCCACGGGCGATACCAGATTTACCATACTTTTTACACTACTGTAAAATATGAAGATAAAAGACTGCAGAAAAAAAAAGGATGGATCATGGATGGCCGGATGCTTGCCTATGCTTCAAGAAAGTGAAGGCCCTAAAGTTAGCTGTCTAAACTTTGGTCAGTCTCGGGTTGCTTAGGAGCAGTAGCGCCTCCATTCATTCTGGCACGTGCCTCCGCGAACATCCTCTGCTGCTCAGCTGCTGCTTCTTCCTCCGTCATCTCAGCTCCATTGCTCCATTTCCCACCTTTTAAAGAGTCCTGCTGAAAGCAATTCACAAATATTATTGTCAGCACCAAAAAAAAAATCACCATAATTCAACAACTACCACCAAACCAGTGGGGATCTAGAGAAGATGTAAAACATGAAACAACTTTAAATTTTGAGAAATGAGTAGACTATGAGCCAAAAAGACTGAATTACCATTGTCTCAAGCTTGTGCTGCTCATAGGCATGGTAAACCTCCTCTATGTAATCCCCAAATCCAAGAAGCTGAAATACCAGATAAGAGAAATTAGAATCATGATAGCAAGAAATACAGCAGTTGAAACATAGACTTGCTTTTCAGTTCATAAACTGTAACGATTTTGTTTTTTTGCCCAAAAAGTATCAAATGAAGTTAAATGCTGTTCACTGAAAGAGTGGTGATACTAGTTTACTATCTCCCTGTGGCAAGTCCATGGCTTGAGGAAGTAAAAAAAGTTGTTCAAAAATAAGATGACATGAAAAAGGAAAGGATTGCTAACTAACTACTTTAAAACATCCATGCATCTTACTCAATGAAAACATGTAGCTCATCCTATACTAAAGAACCAACCTTCCTATAGTTTTTTTTCAGAATTGAAAAAAAAAAGTGTCAATCTCACTAGTTACTTAGAACTGAGAGAGAATGCTTCACCAAGTGGCCCAAAACCCAAATCCAGCCATAAGAACATTTTGGTTCATGAAACATTTAAGAATTTCTGAAAACAGGATCACAAAAGTAGTAATCCCAACTGAAAAGTTGCCACACAAACCTATTGGCACCCAACCAAGGAGGCAGTGTGACAGAAACCTTTTTTTTTTTTTTGAACAGGCACAGCGAGAAATTATGTGCAAGTATACAGCCTCCTCATTAGATACAAGATAATATGATTATTATACTGCTAAAAGCACTTGTAGTTGTAAAACATGCAAGATATGTTGTGTCTGATGCTGACAGTTCGTTACATGGGAAAAACATTTACAGACCCAAAGAACCATAACACATGCACCGGGACATAAGATTGGAGTAATAGTGCTCTCAAAGAAGATGTAAGGTTTACCCAAGTCCAACCCTAAACCAACTCTCTGGGAAAATAAGGCTTGTGTTTTCTCTCTCATTAATACAGTTACAAAACACATGGTATCGTACGTAATGAACTATAGCCAAGTTCTTGCAATCTACCCATAGCCTTTGAACTTGAGTAGTAAGAAATTGGAATACTTGTAGACATCTCATGGACTGATGTAAAACAATCTCAGTTGAATGGGTCAATATACAGAAGATCCTATAAACAAATGCGAGACAGCAAGAGCACAAGAAATTACACGTTTAAAAGATAAGAAAGAAAAAACCTAGATGCGAAAAGGAGAATGGTTCAGTCCAAAAACCTCTAAAGCCTTGAGTACATGCTCAGGTGCAATTGTTCGCTTATCCTCTCTGCCACATACATCATTGGACTCGGATGATACAAGATTTATAAACTCTGAAAACGGAGAATTCACCCTAATTAATCAGTAAACACATGCAACACCGATACTGAAGGATAAAGTAAAATAAAATAAAGAATTTCAGTATTCAAATACAGAATAAATAAATGTTATATGGGAAAAAAGTTACAAAAAGGATAAAAACTTTGCAGAGTTTGAACCCATGGAAGAAAAAAAATTAATCAAAACAGAATTTTAACAAAAAGGACCAATATATCTGCTTCTATCCCAAAATAGCTTCACTAAGGGCACTGTGGATTTAGATATCCTAGGAAAATCTCCAATAGGATTAAGAACAATATTAGGAACAGATCACTAACCAAAAGTGGAATGTACATATATGTCGTGAGATTATATATCGATAGAAGGATCATACTACAGACTTAATCCTATGCAATAAAATTACATATCAGTTTCTGCCCATAGGAAACCCCCAATCTTACAGCCTCAACTAGAAAGTTCAAATTCATAAGAGTTGAGCAAAACTGGACAAACTCCAACAATCCAGCCAGCCCCTTATGGGCCTGTTCACCATCCAAATTTGTCCCACTCAAAATTTGAAAACCCAGCCAAAGAACTAGTAAAACCCGACCGAGTGAATGTAATTGAAATTTAAACAGAACCACAATTTTCAATTGACATCCCCCATTGTTTACAAATTGGTCAGCAGCTCATAATGATTTTACAACTAAACCAAATTTCAGACATGTTTTTAACTTCCTCCAACAGCTTGTGATATTATCCAATCTTCATACATATTACATGACCGCTATTATTTATCCCACACTAGTTCAACCTCAATTTAACAGCTGTTGTACCTCAAATCATTCAGCCCACCCTCACTTGCATTGAATAAGAGGTCCAGATACCAAAAACTGAAATTCAACTTTTAAGGCTGCCCAAAAGGAACTTGGAACTCATTACTAAAGCCTTTCTTAATATCAACAACAGCGTTTTTTCTATTTCAACAAACAGCATTTCACCTTTATACAATGCAGGCTTGGAAGCCTTCTGGTTGATAGGCTTACATGGACATTTCCATGGGATAGTTTATGAACAAAGCTTGGTAAGTAAATACTTGAGAAGAGGATAAAAAAACAAGCATCTACGATTCTGAATCAGATCTTTTCGGGAAAGAGCTCTAATGGTATGTGGTCAGCGTGCACTTAAAGGAGATACTTTCAGGATGGAAACATAACAGACAATTAATTGTTAAGCTTTTGGTTACGTGAGTGAAGAGTCTATAAGAGGTGACTCCAGAAAATCAATTAATGGGTACCACAATACAGCAGCTGTTTTCATTTGATAATCCCATAACTACACTTCCTTAGCAAAAGGAGATACTCAGGATCCTTAATTATTGCAGCGTTCCACCATATTTTTCACATCATTCTAGTTTTTTTCTACTAACCATATCTGAAACAACCAGTTGTAAGCTTCATCAAGAGCAAGAATTGCACACCTATATTCATTTACTAACCATATAAGAAACAAATCAAAACAAATTACCCGCCAAAACAATGTTTACAACACATACAAATGAACATAAGGAATATTTATTGATGCTAAAACAAAAGTGGAAAAACTCACCTACGCAACACTCAATCAAAAGATCTTGAGCATCTCTTGCAACACGAACATCTGGTGGCAGCATCTCTTTAATAATTTTGGTCATAGTTGCTGTATTTTTTTATAAAAAGAGAAGGAAATAATAGCTCACATCAAATGAATGACCAAATGAAACAGGAGAATTGTTTACACGTTTAAAAACAGCCACAATTCAGAATCAAGCCCAGCACAAACTCACAAAATCATCAAAATATAGCTGCAATTAATACTTAAGAGTACGCACGCGCACACACTGGAGCACACATTTAAGCTCACCGAATTCAACTTCCTAAGCAAATTAGGTCATTAAGTAACAGCTCAAAAACAAACGAAGAAAAACTATCAATTGACTCTAATATTGTAACAAAAAAAGGCATATTTTTACAAAAGTTATTCAGATTATACATACCTTTTGGAAGCGAAGCATCCTCCTTGGATTTACCAACAATATCCATGGGGTCCATCACTAAAATCTTCAAACCCTAATTTAACACAAACAAAGAAATCAGCCATAACATAAACACGCAAGTTTTAACAAGAAACAACAGATCTAAAATAGAGAGAAACCCGGAGACAGTTAACTCACCACACGACTGAGTCGGGACGTTCGCCGGTTGACGGATCTATCTATCTACGGGCGGAGGAAACGAGTGAACCGATTCGCGATCGGTGACGACGGACGCCAATGATGATGGTGATGCTGCTGTTGGTGTGGTGATGGAGAGTGAGATCAGGAGGAGGATGGACATGGTTGATATATAGATTTATTAGCATTAGAGAATGGCATGATTGATTTGTGTGTGCTTGTCTTCCTCTTGTTCACGATAAGGCAGCCAGGTCCTGCTCGCAGGCGATTAGGGCAAAGTCCAACTCCCTTCCAAATACAATTTCAACCACGCGCTGTGGCTAGCGCGTGCTCTTTTGTTAGGATTGGGTCCTCCGTAATTTTACTGGGGTAATAACATTAGGTAGTTATAATGTACCATTCGTTAACTTTTTTGCTATAATAAATTTAATACTCATCTGAAATTATTATAACGTACTTCTGTTAACTATATTGTTATAATAAATGTTGTACTTGAAAAAATTATTACAATGGATCTTTTTTTAGCAAATGACTACTGCTTAAGTGGATTTAATTTTTCCAAAATTCCAATTCATATGACACGGTTATAATTGCGACGTTTTTCTCGAAATTACCCCGCTCTAGTAAATCTAATCCTCAATTATTTTTTATATTTTTTATATTTCTAAATTTTCAGAAATTATTTTCTATTTATTTTTGAATTTTCATTTTTTGAATATTTTCTTTTTCTTTATAGACTTTTTTCTTATTTTCTGTTTTTTTTACCGTTTTTGTTCATTTTTATATATATTTTTGTACTTTAAGCAATTTATCAATATTTAAAATTTTAAAAATGAGTAAAAAATAAAGAAAAATGTGTCCAATATTTTCCTTTTATGATTTAGTTTGTATCATTTTTTTTAGTTTTTTTAATTTTTCCAAAAGCAATCTTATTTTTTTAAGTTTCAGAATTTTATTTTCTATTTTGTAAGTTTTCTACTATTTATTATTTATTATCTATAATCTATAATATATATGATAGCTAAGAGTGAGAGAATGCATCATTTAAGCAACTTTACTTTATGTCGCGTAAGCTTCCATATTGTCTTCTTTTTTAGTAATTTTAAAAATGCAATTAATGTCTATATATATGAATATATTTTGGGATATAAATGACTAAAATTTAAAGATTTATAGCATCAAAATGTAAAAAATATTA
>NBIL01135337.1:0-10647 GCA_002752925.1 Viola pubescens var. scabriuscula | reverse complement strand
TGTTTCTTTTCGACAAATAAAAGACAACAAAGCATACAGGAGGCTTTGGAATCTTTGAAAATGTGTTAAAAATCTTAAATCTCAAAGACAAGTCTTTATTCTCAAAAAACAAATCTAAAGACAGAAAAGCCATTCCTCTTGCTAACACATAAAATTGAACAAAGAAGAAAAAAATTCCTAAGCAATCTTTGCCATTTTCCAGCACTTAAGTTATGACGAGTGCCAAAACTGATGAATCTTGCAAACACAAGGACTACACCTCTGGCGCGTTCGAAAAATTGAGTTTCAACTCATGAGCATTCCTTAGACAAGATAAAGTCCACAGCTTCTTCCATTGTGTCAACAACCTGCAGAAGCAACAGTAAGGATTAGTAACTCAACCCAAGTTGCCAAGGGATAAGGGTTTGTATTCTACAGTCAAATTTGGACAGATTGAATTTCGGAAGCTAAAACAAGAATTCCTCTGCATCATGGTGCATGCAGTACGGAAAAGGAGATGGCAATCCATTTCATTCTGTCGTGCCACCAGATTCATATTTCATAATAAACTAAACAAAAAAAGTCATCTCTAACATCTCGTGATCCAATTTTTTGCAGATTATTTCCTTTTTTCCATGATCACTTTTCTTGTGAAAGAGAACAGAGCAAGAAAGACATGTATTGAAAAAAAGAAGTGTTATATTCAAGGATAAAAATGCAAAAGTACATAAAATGCCTACCAGATCTGCTGGAAATTCATTGTCATTTTCTGCTCCCTTGAAAACCCCTGTTCTCGTCAAAATAGAAAACCAAGGAGCCCCTGCCTGAAACGAAAAAGAAAAGGAAACTAGAAGATGCACTTAAAATCACCCATGTCAAGTGTTGAAATAAGATTCCAGGCCTGGAGACGAACCTGCCGTGCACCTCTGATATCAACTGACGGATTATCTCCTATCATGTATAATGTCTTGAAGTGATGAGTTTCCGCATTTGCATCACCCACAATATGAGCATCATGAGGAAGAAATGAAGCAAGTTCCTTTAGGACATTTTCAGCATTCTTGAACACAAATGGATTTGGCTTCCCAAAACATGTATATTGAAGAGCATTAGGGTGAATTCTGCACATTTTTAAAGAAATGTCAGCTCTATTTTTAAAGAAGTGTCAGCAGAAAATCCAAGACAGTACATTAAAATTGAATCTCCTAATGGTGCTGCTACTGCATAAGCTGTTAAATATGACACAAATTCATGTTTCATAGACATGTTTTGTCCATTATATCCAATATAACAAGTCAAAATTCAGAAGTGGTGGCAAAGACGGAAGCCACTCCATCCCTTCAAGAAAATCCCTAAGGTATAATTGTTCAACGTCAAAATAGATTTAAGTACAGCAACCACGTTTTACCTGTTGAAGACCGATTCTAATGCAATTCTGAAAGCTCCCATGCCAAGTCGTTCTGAAGGAAAAGAAGCCTACCTTTAGTTGCACTTGTCAGCACATTGCTAATTCAACAATTACCGAGTATAACATGTGGTAGGAAATAACTAAATTGCAAGCAGAATTTGGAGTCACCATCTTATCTAACCTGGTAAGCAAGGTCATCATTTGCAAAATACAATTGTGGTTGCAACCCAATTTCCCTTCCAGGAAGACCTCCGGTTCTTAAAATGTCACAGAGAACCTAACATCAACATCCATCAAATAAGAACAAGTCATTCAGCATGTATCAGTGGAACAGTCAAAGTCCACACACTTAAAAACCTTTCAATATCCACAGGTAATAAACCCATAAATGCTCAAAATAAGCACAACCTGAATGTCCCTGCTCCAGTCAACAGAATCACTAACAATAAATGCTGCCTTCACTCTCTGTGAATAGACATCGTTTCTTGTAGCCATCTGCTTTGCATTCTGCTTCATTGCCCATGTCTTATAAGGTGCAAGTGGATCAATGCCATCAAAATATGATGCATAGTCATCTATTGAAAGTACACTTCTGCAGGGGGGAAAAAGCAGACAATTCAAGACATGACATTACTGTTTTCAAGAGTAGCACTGATTTAAAAAAGGTACTAATCAGAAAGTCCACAAGCTTACTTAAACCCATATTCAGACATAACATCAGCAGGTTCTCCTTTTCCCACAGCAACAATGAGCTCATTCTCAAATCTGGAAATTCAAAAACAGTTACCATGATGAATGCATAAATGGTGATAATGAGAATCCCAGTAAGCAGTTTGGCATTTTATTCTAATCCTGGAAATTGTTCCTCTTTGAATAATTTCCACACTAATAACATCACTCTTTAAGATCTTCAACTCCAGTAATGCAACATACATAATTGCGACTTGCTTAAAACAAAGGAAATGGAACGATGGCTTTAACTAAACATAGCTATCAGAAGCAAACCAGAACCACACATAGTTTACATTCTTACCTATTGACCAGCTGTTTGAAAGGCGTGTGTCCCTGTAAAACCTGCATCGATCATTGCAGTATCACCTTCAAATTTCAAAATCATCCCAGACCACTAATAATAAGATTGCAGATAACAACAAAAAATGAAAACAAATGTATCAATAAACATTTCAAACAGTCTTCACACAAGCAGTTACCTGCAAGGGCAAGATATCCAAACCCAGGAGTTTGCTCAACTCCAAAGCTCTTTTAGATTCACGAACACCTCCTCCTATACAAAGTTACAAATGAAATTCTTCAATTTATTTTCGCCAGACGTGAACAAGAACTGAAGTAAACAAATAAACAGAAAACCCACCATTTGTCAGGAAAACGTAAGGTATCTTCAAATCACCTGCCCAAAGAAAACAGTTTCAGTACATGGATTTCCCCAAAGAATACAATGTATGATTGAAGAGTGCATACCGGCGGGGTTGTAGAGTCGTTTGAGAGCTTGCGGGGAGCCGCCGATGGGAGCTTCCCCACGGATGATGACGCCGTCGATATCGAAAGCAATGCCAAATGAGGGTCTGTTGATTTCCCAAAAATTGAAAAACGTGTGTTAAAAAAAATAGCGCCATTAGAATGTAAAGATTCCAAAAAAAAATGAGCTTGAAGTGAAACCCACCGTTCCGGCGGTGAGTGGAGCTGCGACAATGAACGAGAAAATGACGGCGATTGTCGCTTTCTAGCTCCGCCATGTGCAGCCTTTGCCATGATATGGGAGAACCTCATCTTTGTTCTCTTCTGTTTTTTTCTTCCAATCACCGAATCGGAGAATGAGAATTAACAGGGACGATAACAGCAGGGAGAGTCTTTGGGAATTTGTCAAAAATAAAAAATATATGAGAAAGAACGACTTGTCGTTTCTTTGTTTAATACTCTCTTCTCTAGAAATTTTGACACGAGCAGCTGCCGGTTGCCGTGCTCGAGTCTGGTTAATGGAAGAGGTCAAGCTAGAGGAGCAATTTTTTTTTTTAACCTGATTATACTCGAATGAGGTTAATTTTTAGCTAAAAGAGCTGCTAGAATACATCGGAAAAATACTTATGATTACAAAATGGTGGAGGGAAGAAACCTTTCAAGAATGAAGACATTTCCTTTTTTTTTCCTTTTTTGAATGAAAGACATTTCCTTTCAGTAACAGACCTTTGATATACAAAATATACCATATAACAAATATTACACAAACCAAAACCAAAACTTAGAGGCTAGGAGTATATAGCCTGCGCTTTATGAATAATGGATCCTTCCATTATTAAATCCATGAAAAATAGAAAAATATATTGCAACTTTGCAACTAATCACTGCAACCACTTGACTTAATACAGGAAGGGAGAAACCTATCTCCCTAATTTTTGTGGATATACCTAGACAACTTTCACCACATATTATACCAACCAAAACCAATCTCTTGATCAACATGCTTCAGAAAAAACATTGAGGGGAAAAAGAAAAGATGAACATTAGAGATGAGATAACTCATGTATGGCATCTGGGTTAAAGTTCAATGACTCTGCCCATATAAGCTCCTTAATGTCTTCTTCATTTAGTGTAGCCTGCTCAAAATCAAACACAAACGGTGTTGCGCAAGTGGGCTCTTCGTTGATCTCGTGAAGACTTATCAAATACGGATGATTCAATGCTTCCTCAACTTCATTCAGAAGAAAGGGATCTTATAAGGAAAAATGAAACAGAAATTTGTTGAAAACATAATCCTGAGCTTAAGGCATTACCGGTTATGCGTTTGGATGGATCAAACATTAGCATTCTTTCTGCAAGATCAAGTGCCAATGGGGACACACCAGGGAACTTCTGTTTGAAGGGTTGCTTGGGAACATGTGGAAGCTGCTTCACGTACTTTCGAGCATTATCACTTCTAAGGAATCCAAGATCTGAATCATCTGGTTTACCTAGAAGCTGTTTTGGAGAATGAGCATTAGAATAAATCCAGTGTTTGTTTACTAGAGACACTTCTTAGCATGTGGATTTAGAGAATCAAACATCTTTTGTATTCCTAGTTATGCAAAATAAATTCTGCAACATGTAAGCTATGTTCCATCTTTCAATAGTATAACATATCATATTCATTCTCTTCTGTGGCATTAACAATAACAAAACTGGCAACTAGGGACCTATAGGAAAGGATAAGTACCTCAGTTATGAGCCCCAGTTGCTGAATATAGTCTTTACCAGGAAAAAGGGGCTCTCTTCTGATAATTTCCATCATAATGCAACCAACTGACCAAATATCAATAGCTGTGGTATACTCGGAAGAGTTAAGCAGCAATTCCGGTGCTCGATACCATCGGGTTACAACATATTCAGTCATAAAGTCTGTCTCAGATGTGGTTCTTGCTAGCCCAAAGTCGCAAATCTTAAGGTCACAGTTAGCATTGAGGAGCAGGTTGCTAGGTTTAAGATCTCGGTGTAAAACGTTAGCAGAATGGATGTACTTTAGTCCTCGCAGCAACTGATATAGGAAATACTGCAACAGCCAGTAATACATATTATGTTTCAAAGCATACAGTGTATGAAGCAAATAAACCTCTTCTTCTTAGAAAGAAACTTATTCCCTCCTTTCCTCATAAGACTATAATTATTTCGGTAACTAATTCTAATCCACATGACATGACACAATCCAAACAAGTAAATCAATAGAGCGGACTGTGCATATGATAAAAGGGGTCATGGACTCCTATTTACTTCTTGGAATCACAATTTCTAAATATGAAACCTTCTAAACTCTAACCTCACACCACAGCGAACAAATTTCCAACTTCCAGAACAAGCAGCATTAGTGAAATTTCTTACTCCTTTCAAGGAAAAACCAACATCAGTTTTGATATGAAATCAAGCAAATTACCTGGCAATGATCATCGGTCAAGGTCTGCGTGGATCGTATTATCTGATGGAGATCAGTATCCAACAATTCATACACAATATACATGTCATTGAAAACTTCCCTATCCGGTGGTGGTATTATATCCTTAATTTTAACAACCTGGATTACATTAAACCATTCAAATAAATTATGATGATCATCGATTGCCTCAATTCGCAATCTTTTCTTTATAAAATAACCACAACAAAAAAAAAAAGGGTTGAAGGGAATTACATTTTCATGATCCATGTGGCAAAGCAGTTTGATCTCTCTAAGAGTCCTCTTAGCATCAATCCTGTTGTCAAATGCATTTCCTATCTTCTTAATAGCAACCTCTTCATTTGTCTCAACATTTGTTGCACAACTACAAAAGCAGCCAACCAATAAGTCCATCAAATGTCAAATAAGTACAGCAGCAGGCAATTTCGTGGCAAAAATCAAGATACCCAATGGAAACGAATCATGGGTCTTGCATAATTCACAAAACCCAGTAAAATTGGCAAACAAAAACAATTAGAAAAGCTGAGGGAAAAGGAAAACGGAGAAGCATGGAGGAGTATTACCAAACGATGCCGTATGCGCCGCGCCCAACAGGGTGAATTGGAGGGACATACTTGGAGGAGACCTCGAAAAGATTACCCAGAATGTTGTACCGAACGTATCGGCCTTCAAAAGTTGAGATTCCTCTCTCTTGTATTACCGAAGATTCATTCTCCATTTGTGTGGTGGAGAAAAGATTTTACTTTCAAGATACACAGGAGAAAAGCGAAGCAGAGCTTCTTTCTCTGTCGATGTTCAAAGCTTAAAGAGAGGGAGGCAGGGGTTTAAGCGTGTTGATAGTGGTGAGAAAGTAAAAGTGAGAGGGTGATAGTGTTGATATATGGTTCTTTCCTTTTGGTCGTGTTCAACTTTCAAAATTTGAATTCCATTTTTCTTCAGTTTCGTGGTCTGTTCTCAGGTGTGAATGGAAAACCTGTTTCTTACTCCATTGACTGACTTAAAAAAAAAACATTTTCATCCCTAAACTTTTCCCCCTTAGACAACAACATCCCCAGGTATGAATCTGTTGTACTTGTACGTATTGAGCAATTAAAAATAATAGACGGACTTCATGGTTGGACTCCATGGAACTGTCTACGGCCCAGGCCCATGATTCCGATCCCATTTATTCAGGATTCAGGACTCTGCTGCTGTGCATAGAATTATAGAAATGAAGAATGTGCTTCTTCTCATCAATTCATACTCGCCTCTCGTCTCATCCTCAACATCGCTTCCGCTCTCCCTCCACCAATCCCTAATTTTGAGATCAACAGTGCGAGGGTTCCCCTCTACGACGTCCGTTTTAGTGGCAGACGCCTCTCTTCCTTCTGCAATTTTCCGGACAGCAAACTCGAAAGTAATAACTTTTTAGTATTCTTCTCTGACGAGTGATTTGAGCTTCTCGATGGAAATTGGAAAGTACTAATCTTAGAATCTTAATCACCGATGGAGCACAACTTGAAGAAGCAAAATTGGAAAAGAAAAAGAGCAATGTCACTTTATAATCTTGGTCTATGGCAACTATTATATATATCAGCACTAATTAATTAAGCAAGGATATAGTGAGAAGCGAGCAGGAAAGAATTACACAAGACTATTGGTATTTTAGTATTCTAGCATAAGTGTAATGAAAAAAAAACATTGAAGTAATGTGTAGATAGCAATTACTTACAGCAATTGAATGGAAGGGAGCGAGGAGACTCCATTAGTTCCGACGCATTTTCTCCGACAGAAGAAGTATTTTTGTGGATGATTTTGCGACCGAAACAAGAGTGGAGACAAAAAGCTTGAAAATTCTGACCTTAACTTGGCCTCTTTTTGGAGGGAGAGTTTGTTGTTGTGGTGGTGGTCTCATTTTCATTTCCTGATGTGGTAAGTAAAGAGAAGAATAGAGAAGGAGAGTATGGCTTGATTTGAATTTAATTTATAGTAGGAAGAAAGTGTGACTTTCTTTATGGGAAGCTTGGGAAATTGGAAGTGTGAAGGTGTCACCTTTTTTTGGGTAGGGAAAGTTCGCGGATGCTTCTTTCTCCTTAGAGTTCCACTTCCGCTCCGATAAGCAGCAAAATGGGTGTTTTCTACTGCTACTGCTTTTTCTCATCTTTTTTCTGATAAGCAAGTGGGGTGTCCTTTATTCAAACAAAAAGGAGTTGTCATTGGTCATGGATGGATTGAGCAAAAATATGGAGTATAAATTAATTGATAATTATTGTGTGATTAGAGACTAATTAAACTACACTCCTTATTGCATTAATAATTTTTTTTTTTTTTTAATACAAAAACTACTCCTTTCAGTTTCAACAACTCATTAATTAGAGTCTGAATGACTATAATATTTCCAACCTTAAAATCTCAAAATAAATAAACGTGCATAAATTAACATGACAAATTGAATACGCCACCAACGCCTACTAAGTATACACTGGCATGGTTGATGGTGCCTTCGTTCACAAGTTTGGGATTACACGTGTAGCGCTGTAGCTGGCTAGAGGAGACTCCGGTCCCCACAAACAAAATCCTAACGGGGAATGGATGATGTTCTCGTTATGACAAATGGCAATGGTAGGTTGAATCCAGCTAAGGTGGAGTTCACCTGAGTGCTGGCTACTAGTACACCGATGACCAAACCCAATCTATTGACAAAAAATGACAGGGGGCTTGAGATTCGATTAGAGTTGATTTCTACTGTTACTCTCTCTCTCTCCTGACATTAATCTCGTTTAAGTATAACGGGTTCCTAAAAAGTGATACTCTTTCAGTATGGTTTTCTCCATTCTAAAAACTCGAACACGACCAATATAAATAATACTGTTAGAATTAATTAAAACAAATAAATTAATATAAGTAGTATAATTTTTTCATGTGTCACCGTTAATGCATAAGTACTTTCAAAATAATTTCCCCTACGACTTTTAATCAAGCTTTTACCTTTTTCTGTTTCAAGTTAGGCCTGGGCCTGGGCTTTCCTTTTCAAGTCGCAGTCCATCAATATACTTTTTGATTCTCTCTATCTGAAAGGATATTTTTTTCCAACATAATCTGCTACATTTTTCTTCAACCTTTTATTTGAAATTTGTTAATTCTTCCTGCCAATTAGACGAACGATTATAGAATCATAGCAATTCCTTGTTGATCAAGTTTCAATCATCATTTTTAATTTCTATATTAGGATAATGTCTTGTTGCCTTCCAGCTGGCCTTTGATCACGTGGTTAAAGTAAAACAAACTCAAATTAATAAATAATAGTAGTAATCACGTGAGAGCGGGTGACAATGCATCAAATCAATTCCAAATTTGGAGTAAAGCATGGAAAAGAACAAGTCCAAAGTGTAGGAGCAGACAAGACCTGGCCCAACCTTGACCATCATAGTCAAACTAATGAACCCAAATCATGTTTTTATTTTATATTAATCACTCATTAATTATTTTTTCATTGTTACTGGAGTACTTTTTAAGTAGGTTTTATCATTTAAAATTGAGAATCTGTTTTTAAAAGTAATTTAAATACTTTTTTTTAGCGGAATAGTGAAATTGATTAAGCTTAGTAACTCGGGAGGTATTTATATCATATGATTTTCTTAATTAGTGTCAAGTTAAGTACATACTAAAAAAAAATACAAGTATAGGTTTAGGAATTTCAAAGTTTTAAAAATAAATAATAAATCAAAAGAAGAGGCGTATGCAATTATGCAATCCTATCCGTTCACTGACTCCAACCCTTTCCTTGATTTGGATGAGGATTAATTCTCTGTTTGATATAAGATCATTAAAGTAAATGAGATTCTAAACGAGCATTATGTAAGAATCTTTTTTTTGACAGACCACCAAAATATAACCTTTACATATTCGTAATCGTATCAAAGGAAGAGTAGACTTTAGTCACACACACATAAGAGGTCTTTTTTTAAACTTTTCAGTAATTTGACATTTCACTCTGGCTCTGTTTCGGTTCGGTTTTCTTCTATGTCCTTCATAATTACCACCCAAATATTTCGGTTTGGTCCAATTACTACTTTTTCTGAACTTATTCTGATGAGTTTGGATTTTAATGATAAAAAATATTTGTATTAATTATCATATTAATATGTGACTTTATATAATTTTAGAGTTAGTATGGATTAATTTTAATTTATTATGTTTATTTTCTATTTATTATTATACTTGTAGATTTCTTCTGTGAAGACCATCCGATAATCGAGTCACTATATTGGGTGCCGATTACTCCGGACTCGACTGGACAGGGCCTCGAAAAACGATAAAACTCTCCCTCATAAGTTTTAACAGAAAATTACTTCTTCTTTTTTTATTAAGACCGTCTAATCTTATCAGCACATTAAGTGGGTGTCAACTACTCCAGACTCAAGTCGGGCAGATCCTATAGGGGGTAATTAAAGCTCTCCCAAACAAGTTTTAACAGAAAATTATTTTTTCTTTTGATCAAGACTGTTCGGTAATCCTATCACCACATTAATTTGGTGTCGACGACTCCAGATTCGAGCTGAGTAGGACTCTAAAGGGCGGTAAAACTCTCCTTCATAAGTTTTGAATCAATTGCATACTCAAGAATCGAACCTAAAATATTTTATTAAACTAGAACAATTCTTTATTAGTTGATCTACGTGCTCGTGGGTAGAAAATTACTTTTTTTATCGAATGGTGTGGTAAAAAATTACCTGAGTTACTAAAAACGTGTCGGGGTGGCTGCAGTGCCGAACACATCCAAGAAGACAAAAAGAGTAGTAGTATAGCAAACCAAAATACACATTTATTTCACCAAACTTTGCATCATTAATTACATTATACAACAAAATACACATCTAATTGAATACACTATATATTTCCTCAGTTAATTTTCAGTTTTTCCACAAGTAGTGATTGTTGAGATGAGACCTTTCACAATCCTAACCTTGATCTGCCCTCTTTTTGGAGGAAGATGATGCGTCTGTTGATGACGTTGATCATCCTTGTTCTTGATGATCATGGGGTTAACAAGTACTGCTGCTGTAAATTCCATTTAATATTATTATTGAGTTACAAGAAGTGAAAGTATAAGCGAAAGAAGAGAAACTAATTATTGAGCGGAAAGTGCAGGGAAAGGAGAATTTTGTTTGGTTTGAGAGTGTGTTTCGGAGTGTATTTTATAGAGGTTTGGCTTAGAGTTTAGAGGTTGGTGACTGGGTATAGCAGGTGGATCTTGAAGACAACTAGCAGTACACGGACATCTGGCAGTAAATGTTGCTCAATTATGTCTGTCCAATGATTCTATACCTTCATGCTTCTTAAC
>NBIL01135249.1:0-14216 GCA_002752925.1 Viola pubescens var. scabriuscula | reverse complement strand
TACGGTTTAGTTTCAATTCCCATACTTGTTCCTTTCTTTCATGACTCTGGATACTAATCAGAAACATAAATCTCTAATACGATGTTTTCTCATCGATTTCACTAACAATGTTAACTATTTTCGGGTTTACCTGTGTTGAATCAGTTCACATATAAGAACTCTCTCTCCTTGTTGTTGCAAATCCATTCCGGTCTCATGTTGGGATCACTGCATCGAGAGCGTCAAGATAGTTTCTATGGTTGGACTCCAAAGAAACGAATGTTTTCTGGTGGATAATATCTTGGAAAAGATGAAAAACTATCATCTTGGGTGGTATAAGTAGTATTAGTTCTTTTCTTTTTGATTTTTTTTATATACTGGAGTGGTATATCTATAATTTATGATATTCTTGACTGGTATTGAATGAGAGAGGTCGAGCGAATTAATTTCAATTGTAGATCTTTTATATATACTGGTGGTATTGAATGAGATAGAGGTCGAGCAAATTAATTTCAATTGTAAAATAAGAGTAGGTTTTACTGCAAAATTCCAAGCAGCCTCTTCAGCTAAAGTTGTCGAAAGCCGATACCAAAGCTGGAAGGAACAACAAAACTAATGTTAAGCAGCACTTCACAACTTCAGGAATCTGCTGTTTTGGTCAAATTCCAAGAATACGGAAAGAAATAAAGGAACCTGACAATGTAATTTTTTTTCTGGAGGATAATATCTGGGAAAAGATAAAAGACTGTTTAGGATATTTTTGTTCTGATTAATCTTTTACACTGTAGTAGCTTCTCAGTAAATTGACTTATATTTATTACGAAAGAGACTTTTTTTGGGTTAACCGAAACAGAGCATTTACATTACGACAAAGTTTTGATTTGAACATAACCTAATTGCGTCTCTAGATATAGACTGCAACCAAACAGCTACTAGTTGCATTCTATCAGCTTCTTCTAATGACAGACGAATGTAAAAAGGAAAGGCGGCTCCAAAATGACAAGGGATTTAACTGAAAATTACAAATCAAAATCTCGATCATCCTGTCAATCCTTCGCTAAGCCTATTATGTATAAGATGAAGGTGGGAATGTAGGTGGAGCACCAGAGCCATAATCGTACCCACTGTAGTTGGTTTGCCCCCCGTAAGGACCGCTGCCTCGGAAACCAGCAGTACCCACATTGTCCACAGGAAGAGAATAATGTTGCTGAGGAATTCCGGCTGGGCTTTGAGAATGGGAAGCACCATAAGTTGGTGCATAAGGGGCTGCAGCCTGGCCGTCGTAAACAGTCTGGCTAGGGTAGTTGTATTGCCTAGAATATCTTCCAGCTGGGCTATGCCGAGTAGGCTGGGTAGGGTTCCTGCGGCTGAAGGAGGGGGAGAATTTGGCAGCTTTGGAAGGACGAAAAGCAGGTGGTCCGCTTCCTCGGCTGCCACTAGCCCCGTGGCTCCGCTTATTTGGAGGCTTGGCACTAGCAGCTGCTGAACCCCCCTTCTTTCTGTCTGCCTTTGTTCTCTCCAGCTGAGTAGCACGCTTCCATAAGCTATCAAGGGAAAACTCTGATTCAAGTTTGTGATCTTCTATACATTTGATGATGGCTTTTATGGAGTTCAACTCCACTGTACTCGACTCCTCCTGAAAAATAATTTTACTAAGAAATTGAATTACAATGTTCCACATTGTAAGAATTAAGAAAACAGAGAAAAATTAGACGCACCGTTGCAGCTACACTATACTTGCCATTCTTCAAGATAGTCGTGGTATTTTTCTTGGAATTTTTAAGACACGATTTGATCAGAGTTAAAGGAGGGAATCTTTCGGTCAAACCACATTCAGAGGCAAAATAAACAGCCTCTATCTCTTTCCCATTCTTCACCAATTCCTCTATTATACCTGTATGAATTGAAGATATGAAGATGCATTCATCTTTAATAAATCATAGAATAACCATGAACATTGTTTTACAATAGAAACATGCTGAAATGGAACAGGGTAAAAGCAAAGGAAATACATCCATGAACTCAAAGCAAAGCACAAAAGTAAGACAGATGGAAACAGGAAATTCAATCACAAAGAGATCAACTAAATTAAAGATCATATTCTCTAAACAAATGAAGGGTATGGTGGTTTCGTGGCAGACCATAACCCAAATTAACAATTAGGCAAGCACAATCTTATAAACCCACGATCCTTCACGAGTCAAAGAATGCAAGGGACTAACCCCAACCCTTGTTGGAGTTAATCAAAACAACATGAACTGAAACATCCCTTGAGAGTTCTGTTGTGAAAAGTATAAAAAAAAAGACAAAGAAGAAGCAAACACTGCATGTTCATGTGCAATTGATGAACACCTCATCCCTTCAAGTTATCAAATCCAGCTGCCACTCATATCATGATTCGATCCAAATACAGTATAGAACTAGTGGACTGAGAATGACCCCATTATAATGTTCATCCATGGGATTGAAAGAAACTATGAAACCAGCTAAAGACAAATAGCTCTAGTGTAGTAGAAGCGTAGAACAAAAATCACATTATACAGACCACGAATGCAGTTGATAAAATTGCTTGAAGAACGAAGTGCAATATCAACTTTGCTTCAAACAACAAAACGAACAAGTTAACAAATTCGTCAACTTCATAGCACAAACAACATCAGCAAAAATATTAGTTTTTGTCTGACAGAACTACAAATGCTACACATACCTGCCATTTTCTCTCCAAACCCAAACACTGCAGCCAGCTTCGCCATATCCCTCCTTGAGGCATTCTCCACCACAAGCTTCCTCATAAACTCCTCATCAAACTTTTCCTTCAACCGGAACCCCAACACCATTTGCACAAACATAACCGCCTCAGCCGGTCCCACCACTCCTTCCTCCTCTTTCCACCTCTCCAACACCTTACCCGCCCTCTCCACCACACTCTGCGCAAACTCCGGCCCTTTTCTATGATCAGTCGAATCACCACCCTCTGGAAGAAGCGCTTGCACAAGCATACTACAACCCCATCTTTTATCCGTAACCCCAACTTTCTCTGCCTTATCACTCACCAACTCCTCCAAAGCATCCAAAACCAATCTCGGAGGATCCACAGCCTCCCTTATCGCGCTAGAAATCTCGGCACGCAATGACAGAGACTCCTTCCGTTTAGAAATCACAAACTTCAACAGCCCAGAAGAGTCCATTCTGCGGGACAGCGATCTTAACGAGTCGATGAGGTTGTCGAAGAGCTGGGGCCTTTCGAATTCGGTCAAGGCGGTGGCTTTGAGGGAAGCGAGATGGGCAGCGGCGGTGGATTCACGGTGGGGGATGGAGAGGTGGCGGGCGGAGAGGGAGTCTAGGGTTTGGAGGGAGAGGGATTGGAGGGATTGGAAATTGGAGTCTAGGGATTGGGATTTCTGGGAGAGGGAGTGGTGAAGGGAAGTGAAGTGGGAGGTTAGGGAAGTGAATAGGTCGGCGCAGGAGGATACGAGCGACTTCTCGGTGTTGAGGTCGTTCAGGAATTTCTCGGTTCGGTCGTTGGTGATGGATAATTCGGTTGCCATGGTTGAACGGCGGCGATACGACGGCGGAAGGTTTTAGGAAGCAATCCGCTGCCGGGGAGAAGTAGTGAAGTACACTGTCGGCGTCGGGGAGGGAAGCCTGGTTTTCCAAAGATATCTTAAGATTCAAAACGGTGGCGCTTTAACTGCGCTAACTAGTGGCAAATAGATTTTAGGGGTAAATTACAAAAACAATCTCATAGTTTATAAAATCTTCCACTTAAGGCGCTATGGTTTAAAAACTTACAATATCAACCCTATAATTTTCTAAAATTTACAATATTAATTATTACTCATTCCATCTCAAATTAAATAACTTATTTGGAGTTTTACATTTATCAAGTTAATTATTTTTCACAATTTTAAAGTTTACATTAGTGGCTAATACCATTTTTGTCTTATTTTAACTTACTTTATTTTATTATTTCCACTAATTATTTCATCTCAATAATTAGGAGTGAATTAGTAAATTTTAATAAAAAATCACCTGAAAAATAGCAAAATGAGAGACTAAAATTTAAAGCGTCATTTAATTCGAGAGATGAAAGAGTATAATAATTACAAAATTGATATAAAATAGTAAACAAATTCAGAAAAATATGAAAGGTTGAAGGAAAATGTAACAAAATAGGAGAATCCAATTTACTAAAAACAACTAAAAGATAAATGAGAATTTTTTTAAAAAATAAATTTAAAAATAGATTATGAGTAAAGTTTAAACTAATTTGTTTTCATTCTTTTAGTATATTTGTTACATTTTTTAATAAACGTATAAAATTTTGTAATATATTTACTATTTCATTTGAATTTTTTACTCACTATGAAGATTAAAATTGTAAATTTTAGGAAACTATAAAATTGATAATAAAAGCTTTTATAATATAAAAAATTATAAGTTTCAGGAAAACTTTTATAATATAAGAGTTTAAGTGAAATCTATAGTCTCTTTATATAGTTTACCCTTTGTTAAAAAGTGCTTATTTTGGTATCGCTTTTTCAATAAGAAGTACTTAATTTCAACACTTCTTTAGAAACTGAATACAAACTGTCCATCCAAGCTAAAGAGGGTAAAATCACCAAGCTAAGAACAGGCCAGAGCTGAAATAACTTCTTATAACATTTTGATACAAGGGCTACAATATTTGATGGTTGTACAATATATATAAATGAGTACAACAATAACAACAATAAAATCACAGCAACAATCCTTTTGTAGCTGCATTTTATCTTTGGCCCTTCGACATTTCGATTTGAAACTTGAACTTTGTCTGAAAGAACGAAATTGGTCTTTTAAGAAACCGGTAATCAGAGCCAACACCAAATTACATTAGGTAAAGACTCTTTTCTATACGGATTACAAGGCTAACCCACATTACATAAGGCGAATTGGACATTAAGGCTCATCATATTTTTTGTTGTATCCGAGAAGGTGATCTACAACAACAGAAAACAACTACTTCTTCACGCATACTCCACAACTGTCGTGTTACCCAGAAAACGGGCGCAGTGATAATGTCAACCAAAACCACCAACCTGCATTCAAAAGAAAGATAATACAAGTCAAATATCTTGAGATACGTAAATGGATGCAGGGTATCTAAACTCCCAAGTACTCAACGCAGTGTCATTGGAATTGGAAAATCAGGTCAGATACATGTTCGTTCGGCAACTTTCACTGTCGATTTCTTTTAGTGTTCAAATTAGTGATCCTCATTTTAACAATCCGTTGCACTCAATGCACCAAAAAGAATCACACAACAATCATTTCCACCCAATAGGCAGACAAGGGTCAAACTGAAATAGATGTATGAAAATAAAGGTCAGAAATTTTACGTTCCTAACATAAATCATGACATCCACATATGATGACGACCTGCTCCATGCTTGAATGCATGCCAAGTAGAAATTATAGTACTACGATGATGCAGCACACTGGCAGCACCCGTTGAAGGTGTAAAAAGGACATCAAGGGTATGGTTCTAATCCCCAAGCTCTAATTTGAGACATGATGGTTTGAATCTCTATATAAGCATGTTATTTCTTTCAATAAAAATCTAACTTCAACCTTCAGATTTTGGAACAGTTAATGCTAAGGCTTCTAACTTTCTTTAGTTTTCTCTGTTTGGTTTCAATATCCTTTCACTACATCGTCCTGTACCCTACCAAGAACCACCACAACATCCCAAAACCACTAGTTTAAACCTTAAACCTAAATCAGGGTCCAATTCCATTACCAACAACAACCCTAGTCTCCTAATTCAGCTAAAAACACCCTAATTTCCCCAAAAATCAGACATGCCCAAGACAACCCCTAGGCTGGCCTGCATCATATGAACATTACAGACGAAAGAAAATGGATTGGCCTTAGATGAATTCACACAGCAGAAGAAACTCATTACTAGGAATTCAGGAGGCTCACAACACAACAGGCCAAAATTTAATAAAGAACAGAATCAAAGACCAGAGCATACCTGCTTTCCCATTTGTAAGTGCAATTTCTTCTGTCAAAACAGGGACTTCAAGATACTGTTCTACCGTAACAGATGGATGAAATATACAGGTTTTTTGACCATTTTTCCTGGCACGTGATTAAAAAAATATATATACATCAGTACCTGCTTCTTGCTTATGGGTACCAGGTTTCTCTGCAGATTTACAACATGAATATCTATGCATGCAAAAGCAAAAACAGAAGAGGGTAATAAAGAACAGAATCATAGAAATTTAGGACGTGCCACCTAGCAAATAGTTACATCACCGGTACCACAGGCTCTTCTTACGGTGGATCAATAGACATGTATGATTCAGGAACACTAATACAAACTGCACTTTTCCAGTTCTTTTTCTAATAAAAGATTTTAAAAAAATCCAAGAAGCATTACTGTTATTCCCTCAATTCTCTTATACTACATTTTGGTGGGCCGCCTCTATTAAAATAAATTAAAACCTCCTCTATCCCAATCCCTGTCCACCAGAAAATAAGAGAGGGTCTTTGGGTTGGAGTGGAGGAGGTTATCAAAGAGGAAAAGGTTACCATAAATTCCAGCAAGCAAAAATAATAAAATATCAACAAAATATTGCAAGCATGGATCCGAAGAGTGAGTTTAAAGAATTGCCTAGTAGTATTCTCTTTTTTTAAGTTTTTTTTTTATTAGCAATACTTACAATATGATTTGTAAACATTTGGATACCAAATGGCCTTGATTTTTTTTTCTCTAAGCATAGAATTCTGTCTGTACCTTAACATGGGTGCTAGGAAAAGCAGAGGTCCGTAAGGTTTCTTGTGCCACATCTTGTGTTTTCTTTTTGGGAGCACTAAGTATGAACGCAGCTTGATCTGGTGTGGCAGCAGTTGCGGTTATCCTATACCCATTCTCCCACCTTCTGTGGATCCCCTCACTGGGGTAGAGGAAATCAAGTTCAACAACCTAACAGAAGAGCGTATAAAATGTGAGTTCTACCTCCAGAGTTTTGTCCGATATTCAAATACAACAGCTGGAAATTGGACAACCTGACTAGGATAACCAGCATTCCTGGACATGACAATACCCCATTTGCTACCAGAAGTGGTCATTGAAGTGACAGAGAAGCCTTCTTTCCACTTTTTGTTGATCCATTTGAAAGGAAATACATCACTAACTTTGTAGGACTGTTGAGTATAAGGTGTCCCTTCAGTAGAACGAGCAAAAGAAATTATTAGAGGATTTAAAACAATCTAAGCAATTTTCATTGGCCAAATCCATAAACCAATCAGGAAAAATGAAGCCATCAATATGCCAAAACTCTGCAATAACAATAATGTCTGACTGAGTAGACATAAGCACAACAGTAACATGCACCCAAAAGAGAACCAGACAAGCCAAAGCCAACTTGCACTCTTTTAGTGGCCATGGGAGATGATACTAGTTATGGATGACAAACTTGAGGCAAAATAATCTTTCATTACCCTTCGACATCACCACCAAGGCACTGCCATTAGTTGTGCCAGCAACTGAAGTGATGTAGTAGTTCTTGTCCCACTGCTCCATTATCCACTCCTGATGAAACAATCAGAAAGAACAGTCTTGCTGAGACAATGCATAACTAAAGTAATGAAGTGAGGAACAAATAGCAACTCTCCGTTCCCACAAAAGGTACCTTGTGCAAGAAATTCGGAGATAATTCATGAACTTGGGATGTGAACCCTGTTCCTGCATCCATAACGACAGCCCACATGTTTGCAGATGAAGCCACACAGCTGATGTACAAACCATCTTCCCTTCCCTTATCGAGATGGTAGGTAAGTCTTGAATCCACAACATTATAGTGATACCTGCAGGAAAGAGCATCAATTACATGACCATAAGGGGACAAGATTCTACATTATTGACAACTCAAGGCAAGCAATTATAAGGAAGAATGACTTAACTAAAACGTGGAAAAAAAATGGTCTCGATTGGGAAGAAAGAACTAAATAGCAAGAGCAAGAGAATGCATAAAGATATTTGCAAATTATCAAAGCTCACTCAACTTTTAAAGATGCATACAACAGCAAACTCAGGAGAGACTAACTTAATCTTCTATACACCTTAACCTCAAATCATGTTGTTTACCTCTGTTTCATTGATGCGCGGAAATTGTAAACTGAGACCCATTGTGTTGCTGGAGTGCCAAGGCGAAGTTTCTTCTTAACCTGCCCATCATCCTCCAACTCGACAAGTGATCTTCCTCTTTTTTGACCCACCTACAATAAAAAATAAATCAATCAATCAAAATAGTTTGGCGAATAAACTTTACATGATTCAATCATACTACAGCACCAGGAAACCACCTTAATAGCTCCATCAGTCAGGATCGGTCGTTGTGTAACATTAGAGCCTACGCTATTGTCGAAAAGGGAAATGAGCTTTAAGTAATTGGGTTCTTCATCAAATCTCATATTGGTGACCATTTCAAGAAATTGTTGGAAAGGAGGAGGACACAAGCAACAAAGCATCTCAGAAGAAGTACCCATCTTCTTCTTACAAACAAGAAATCCTTTGTTTTCTCCCTGAGGCTCCAAACACATCAACTAATCAATACAAAAGTTAAGAAATCAGCAGTTAAATTTACAACTTAAATGGGATTATGGTTTGGAACTTACAATGTACCCTTGCCAAGGAAGCTTCCCCTTAAGGAGGAATACCAAGGTGTATGCTAAGGACTCAAGGTCATCCCTCCGGCTACCTGTCCTACCCAAATGAGCATGTACACTTGCATAACGTACAGTTCCCCTGCCAAAAATATAGAATACATTTGGTTATTTCGTGATGAACCATGTTGTGTGACTCAGCTCTAAAGGATATAGATAAAAACTAAAATAAATGAGTATTAACCACTTAGCGTGGCTATAATAACTTAATATCCTGTCCAATTAAAATACTGCCGACAGGTAAAAGGCCAGTCGACCATACAACAATCTTCATTTTGGAATAATCAAGTTCTTTAACTAAAACTAGAAGAAGAAAAATATTAAGGTTTATAATAGTATGCCCATGATTGGAGCTTCAGTGGCGCAAAGCACAAACAAAAACTACCTGAAAACATCAGGCTTTTGATCATAATCAACATGACGACCAGAAGTTGCATCCTTCCACCTTGAGGCTGAACAAAAGAATAGATGATCCTTTAAAACAATAGAAAAATACCACCTACCGTCGTTCCACTATATAAGCATCTACAAAATATCAAGAACTAAGAGTTATCAAAAGCATTCCACACTCAGAGCCATACCCAAACCAAGGTCAACTAGGTACAATTTCTTCTCACTAGGTGTTCCAGGCTGACCAAGCAAAAAGTTCTCCGGCTTAACATCTCCATGTACAAAACTGTGTTGAAATGAAAAAACTTGTTGGGTGAGGAAAAAAGAGAAAAGAGGGAACACGCAAAGAATATGCAACTATTTTTAAAAATACCCTCTTAAGTGAAGCTGCTCGAGAATTGATATTGCCTCTACAGCTATACAAGCCACCATCTGTTCAGACAGCCTGCCCCAAGAGCATAACAATACCAAGAACAACAAATAAACACGGAAACTTCAAAATTGTAAGGCAAAATTAAATTGAACTACTTAAATACTAATAGAAGTTGAAAATTAGGGCAGCCTCATACATTTGGTTGCTTGAGTTCCAAACATCCCAAAGACTTGGCCCTAGCATGTCCATAACCTGAATTTAAAACCCCAAATATGAGTGAAAAAAAATCACGAATAATTACTTATTGGTGACATCAAACAGGAAGAAGAATTCGGAACAACAAATAATGAGGGAAATGAACTTCGTAAAACTCACTAGGATATAATAATCTCCTAGTTGACCTTTGTAATGAACCATAGGAAGTCCATAACAGCCATTGAGGGTGCTTTGTATGCATTATCAGAGACCAAAAGATGAGTTAGATCGTCGAGCTTGGAGGTCAAAACAACAGCAAGGACAAAATCACACTTACCTATATACTTGCCACTCATAAGGAGGGCCATAACTGCATCCTTTACTGTTTCTATGCTCGAACTTCAAAGCAACCTAAAAATCAGCAAATACTATTAACAGTGAAACAATGTCCCACGAAATTCTACAGTCATTTATCAAAGTGCAGAGGGACACATACCTCAAAGGCATCAGGCCCACTGCGCCCAACACCACCAGTCGCCCTTCTACCTACATAAACTTGCCCAAAGCCTCCTTTACCAAGCTTTCTGTCCAGCCTGTACACAGGGGAGTTACCAAGTTGTACCTGAAAGGAGGAAAAAGAGGCAACACATTATACTATTTTTTTACTATTCAAACTAGCTATTAGTGTCATAAAAAGCATAACAGAATAAAGTGCAGGATAATTTCAGTAAGGTGTTGCCAGCATCTTACAATGCCTGATGAGATGCATACAACCTATGCACAACTTGTCAATATGAAATATACAATTTTTTCCAGCATTTATTCTTCAAACACATGCAGACAATTGTATCACCAAGAAATGCAAGCAGCACATACACAACACATATGGTACTTTTCAATTTTTAGAGTTACATGTCACAAACAGTAAACTCAGAAGATAAAAGGAAACTAAGAAGGCTGCCAATGAAGACTCTAAAACTACCCTATCAAACTAGTATCAATATGCCGTCCTTGTTTACCACTTAGATCTTCCGTGTTTACCACAGATATTTGTTTTTTTTTTCCTTTTTGAGAAATTCACTGACATGAAGTTACCTGGTAATTGTGGAAATAAGTCACCCACAAATAACCAAAAAGAAAAAAAAAACAATAATTTTAGTGGAATTCTACAACATCACATTCCAATTGCGTAATTCTACAAGCAACTGCAAACTGTGTAATATTCGGTTACAATTCTTCAACTCCATGCTTTAATTGTAAATTTTATATTAAGTTTTTAGACCAAGTGCCATAATTGTGCTGACTCAAATCACTGTAGTATTCTTCCAAATAGTATTTCTACACACAGCTATTTAGTCAGATTCTATTTACATGCCCTAACTTAAAATTTCATAAACAAGTTACCATAGTTAAGAAGGCGTAACTCACCACAGAAATGACAGTATAAACCACACTTATAACACACATCCGTTTAACTAAACCAGCTAATTTTATCAATAGTTTTTGGTATTCCCACCTTGGGACTGCCAGCTACCCCCTTGTATTTTGTTTTTATTTCCGTTTTATGCATTATCAGTTCATCCAAAAAAATAAAATACTTTATGGTACGGATATTGCTTCAGCAATCTGACAGTATTAGCAAATTGCACGTAATACAGATAAAGTAACCCCCGTATCATAGCATCGTACACATTTATGGAAGCCTAAAAGAAGAAAATAGAAGAAAAAACTAAGAATGTATTAACCAACGTAAACAGCAATCTAATAGCCTCAAGCATACCCTTTCAGGAAGCGGACTGGTGCTTCCTTCCTCCTCACCAGCAACCAACTTTTCGGCGCTTTTCTCAACCGCCGGTCTCACAGGCAAGTCCAAAATGGCACGACCCCGGCCACGTCCCCCGACAAGTTTGGCATTTTCATCTTGATTCATTGCCCTGCAGCCTCTACCTCTACCACCAGGTGCTGATGATGAGGGAAAAAACAAAAAGTTACTGGAATTGCACATTTACACCCACAATTTCGATGAACCAAGACAATTTACCTCTACCAGTGGGGCGCGGAGCAGTTGGAACTATCGCAGCAGGATTTTGATTATTTTTAACCCTTTGTGAGCGACGAACCCCAACTTGCACATCTGGCATACTTTTTCCATGCAAAAGTAGCCCTTTTTTCTTTCTGCATGTTCCAACCACACACAAAAAATTATGAGAACCTAAACATAAAAAGTACACGATAAAAAAACCAAGTAATTTTTAAAAGGAATATTGAAAGATTCCCTCGTGCTAATAAATTAAGTTCAAGCGGGCACCAAGGAATTATACGCCCGCCAAGATCAATTCCCTTCTAAAGAAAACAGGAATGCCCAAATACGAGCTTATAAATAGTAACTACATTTAGGAAATGATGCATAACGTATGAGGACACCGTCATATATATTCATAGTTAGGCAAGGACAGCAAAGGAAAATAATTAATCCGTTAAAATTGGAGATAATTGCTAATAAAATGTTACTTTATTATCACATTGGACAGAATGAAAGCCTACAAAACTAATCCTCTGAACACAAGGCATGCATTTCAATTTTCAACACTCCAATGGGTGAAATGATGTACCGTATAAATCAGTTTAGAGTGAGTTTGAACACATTAAAACAAACCAGCGATATGCATGGCAAAATAAGAATCTAAGCATTTATGTAAACCATTTTGAGTTGAATGTGGCCCTAAACTCCTAAATGACACTGTATCCTGGGCTACAAAAAGGCACACTTCAAATATCAAGCACAGCATTGCAACTTTGCATCCGTTGCCTATCAAGACAGAAGAGAATCATCCAGCTTCAAAGATGCTAAAACAATATATTCAAACCCATTAAAGCTAATGCCCCCCCAACACTATAATCTTCACCACCCGTTAATCCCAATAGGAATAATGTTGAAAACTCCACCACTTCAAGACCATCAATTTGAAATAACTCATAAACCAAAGCAAAAGGAGATAAGAAATGACACAGCACCCAGAAAAATATTGCTTCAGCTACAACTGATCAACAACCATCCAATCGGAAAACCACCATCAGTTCACAGCGTTCAAAAATTTCTAAACAACCACACAACGAAAATTGAACAAATGTCGATAGATGATCGGCGCAAAAGATCATACAAGTTCATCAACAAGACAAACAACCAAAAATGAAAACACCCATATGCAGATTCAACCTCACCAATGCACCACCAACACAGAAACAAACAAACCCAAAGAAAAACATCAACACATGGTAAATATTTTGTTTTTCAACTTTTCAGCTGGTTTTCACAAGACCCATTACACCACCAAGGTAGGTAACACTAAAGGGCATACCTTTTGCAAATACCAACTTGGAATTTGACACGATGATGACAGAAAAGATGATAGCTTGGTGAAGATGGTGAGATGGTAAAAAGAATGGGTTGTTGTTTTATTCGAAAAAGGAAAATAAGCAGCAAGGATGGATGACTTGGTGGTGTGTATATATGTAAATGTGTGTGTTGTGTGTGTTTGTTGTGCAAGAAGAGACGGTGCACGGGAAACTAAGAGCGTGCGTTTGCGAAATGAGTGTACGTGGTTTGCGTTTCGTGGAGGAGCTGTGTGTTATTGTGGGCACGGGGAGTAGAGGAAGGAAACTCCAATTAGCATTCTTGAGAAATAATGTTAATTTCCTTTTTGGAATGGGAAATAAAGTTTGTTATAAACTATATATCGGCCGTCTGATTTGATCATGAGATGTTGAGGAATAAAGTTGGAGGAGTTGGTGTTGCCCTGTCAATGCCTCTCTTTTGATCATTCATTTCTTGCTAATATTTGATGAGATGATTTCTTATTTATTTATTTAAAGTATCTAGGAATTGAATTACTAATTTGTTTTTTGCTTTTCCACTTTTTGTCTCTCCTTTTTTTTTCCTTTTTTTATTTATGTGGATAAGCAACAAACCCTAAAGAAATCTAAAACCTAATCTCCTTAGAAGGAAAAAAAAAAAAGAGGTTTTACAAGAGCCAAATTGGAGGCACACAAGGTAATGAATGTAGTTAGGTTTTGGTAAAATATACATTTTTTTATTTATTATGGTGTCTTTTCCGCTCTTTCAATAGACTATTAATTTCGTTCGCGCATAACTAGGCTTTAAATGAGTATTTTTTCAGCATATTTTTTTTTATTTTTCAGATTAGATCTAAAAGAAATCTCTTACCACTTTCTTGCTACTCGCACACATACATGGTGGCATATTTAAGAAAAAAATTAGTTACAATTATTTTCTGTTAAATGAACTTATCAATAATACATAATGCTGTTCTTGGTTGTCTATTTGTCTTTTCTAGGTTAGTACATGGAGGAGTCATGGGAGACTCTACATGGGCCGATATAATTGTTAGCAAAGGTCCTAAGGCCCATGGATAATTTTTTTTTTTAAAGTAGGGGTTTTGGTTTGACGGCGCAAGTGGAAAGGGCCTGTAACATGAGCCCAATGGTCCTAAGGCCCATGGTCAATTGCTTATGGACGATTTGGACTATTAGGGTGATTCTTCAC
>NBIL01135247.1:0-14927 GCA_002752925.1 Viola pubescens var. scabriuscula | reverse complement strand
TTATGGAATGCAATCAAAGTAGTAAAATAAACAAGTAATGAATGAAATCAGATGATGAGAAAATTCCCAGTAAAGACATACCCAATGTCATAATTCACACTAATTATTGATGCAAAGATGTTTAAAATTGAGTTTCACAGGGAGGCTATAGAAATCAGGTTCACTTTGATTTACTACTCTCCTCCTAATCAAGTTTTTTAAAGAGACCCTCTATTAAGAACCCTAACCTTCCAAGTAATCATAAAGTTCACTTATAGGATTTTAACTGGTTCGTTGATAAAAACAGGGAGAGACCTTCCCTAGGCCTAAGGATAAGTCCATTCGCCCCTATAACCTAATTCTTCTCTTTCTCTAACTAAGTCCAGCTCGTTCACTAAGAGTTCCGGATGAACACGAGTTAGTTGCTTACGAATTCCTTCTAACAATGTAGACCCAAAGTTAAGAGGAAAAGCTGTAATTATTCTAGTTTAAAACTTAAGATGACCACTCTTAAATCAAAACAAGAATAAATTGATAAGAAATCAGAAGAGAAGAAATATGAAATTTAGAATTGATTAAATTCGTTTAGACCTCATAATACTAGAACCATGAACCTTGGAGTCTTTACCGAGAACGATTTACTTAGTTAGAAAAAGATATAATAAAATAAAATAAAAATAATTGCATAAAATCGAAAATCTCCTCGTCTCTAGGAAGAAGACGAGGAGAGCAGAAAATAATGGAGTTTTTGTCCAGTTGCCGAGCAAAACGGAAACAGAAAAACAGAAGAAAAGATATATCTTCCAGACCCGACTCTCCTCTTTAAATAAATTAGGAAAAGCTAAAGTTTTAGATAAAATACAAAAGCTAATTGTTCTCATCCCTTAGGACCTTTTACAACTCTGAAACTCTTCTTTGGAAGTCTTTTTCTGATAGTAGAAGTGTTGGGGCGCTCTTCCTTGTTTGCGGCCCAGGCCCACTGTGTTGACTTTCAGGCTTAGTTTAAATCGTACTAGGCCTAGTGAAGAGACGCTTCTTACTGATGCTAATGTACTATCTTCTAGGCCTAGGAGAGAGGCGCTTCTTCCTGATGATGATGGACTCTCTCCTAGGCTTAGGGGAGAGACTTATTCACTCTGGTCGAGTAATTTTCACCGCTGTCTTTTTTTTGTTCTATTTTTTTGGCATTTTTGTTCCTTTTCTTCTTGTTTGGTTCTTCTATCTAGTTTCTGCAAAAAAGAAGGAAATCCACTCAATATCAGCATTATCATCATCTAAAAACAGTAGAATAGATAATGATTTTATACCAAATAAGCGTTCAATCATAGTGTAATTAAAAAATATCAACTAACCACCTAAAAAGTATAATCAAGACAACAAGACAAATTTTTTGGCCAAATACGATAGTCTTTTGAGAATGGGGGAATATTATAGTAAATTTAGACTTATATATAATTTTCATGAAACAAATATTTGAAAATAGATTAAAGAGAAGCTATTTTAGGAAAACTCATAGCTGGTACATGTCTGGCATGTTTTAGTGGAATTGGTGTAACTTCATGTCTTTTACGAAATCAAGAAATATAAGATTTTTAGACTTTACTAGACTTCTGCTTATGGGAAAAAAATAAAAGATTACTAGACTTCTAATGCTACACGATTAAGAATTAATTGGACAAGTTTTACTCATTTAATTAAACCCAATACTCATCACTAGTTTTTTCATCTATTTAGTTTCTTTAATTTTTATTCAAATTCAATTTTAGATTTATTTCTGTTTTGTTATTAATTAAAGTTAATTAGTAGTTTTATAATTGATACGTGAAAATGATCTTTTATACTACTTAATATCATTCATGTACTTACGGAAGCGAACAAAAAGTACTATTCTTCTTATTCTTTTAAAAATTAATTCATGATTTAGGTGGGTTAAACGACACCAATTCTAGTTTCGTCTAATTCATCCGAGCTAAAATTAAAATTACCTCAATTATAGTGTTAAATAATGGTTACGGTATCACGGTATATAATGGTAAAACATAACGGAAGCGATCGTCGCGGGTATAATTGTGTTTCAAATCTTCAAAATTTTACTCTATTTGCATTAATTTCAACCTTTTTTGAAATGAACATATATTCTAATGCATTTAGAAATAGATATGAAAACACACGTTATATACTTCAATGAAAATAGGTTGTTCAAATCGTAGTTCCAATTTTACACGTATAATTTAATTTTTTAGAATAAAATTAATATTATTTGTGCACAAGAAAATAAATATTTATTTAGGTACGTGGATGGGGGTGATGAACCCAAAGTAAAAGAAACAAAAATTATTTGTATTGACTATGGTTGTGTGGTACGAACCTTATTCATTTAACTTTTAATTAAAATTTTAAAGTTCGAATTTGGAGAATAGATAAAAATATTAAAAGCATGTTAGAAGATGCATCATTTTTTGCTGAAACGAGAATGATTTCTCAATGAGAGGGCATAAAAGATACCAAAAAAAATTAGAAACGAAAAAATGATACATACTGAAAGAGTCTGTATAAATATAAATATATCAAATAATATATCAAAAATAATATAACAACCATCTAAAATACATTTAGATATCAACCTTTGTTACACGAGGCCTATACTTAACAATGTCCATGATCTAATACCGTTGTGTCAACCGTCAACCGTCAATCGAAGTTATACAAATGGCATGAATATCACTTTCGTCCTTCAAGCAGGATCTCGTCTTTGTCAAACCATTTACCTTTATGAAAGAAAAAGTCAAAAGTCAATCCAAACAGTAGGAGAAGGGGGTAAAATGGTAAAATGGCAACAAGTTGTTTTTTAGTGGTTGTTGCTGGCCGGTATGCAAGCAGCAAGTGTTATCTGTTTCATCGGTGGCCTGCAAGTCTATCAATAAACTCCACGTCATCACGCTATACTTTTATTCTCCTCTCCTCCCAGTCCTAGATTCTCTCTCACTTGTCAACGCTTATGATTTCCCCTTCCTCTTTCATCCAACGGTCTCAGTTCTTCTTCTAGAGTAGTCCTTACGCCACAATTTACTCTACCCAATATAACCTTTGTTCCTACTGTTTATTTTTAATAGTTATTTCTGATAATTTTCAGGTTATTTTTAAAAGAAAAATTGATTTTTTCTCATAAATGAGCTGAAAAAACAAAACTGTAAAGACAAACAAAACAATAAAAAAATAGAAGATAATAAGGTCTCATCTGTGATGTAAGTTTTGGATAAATGCGAAATAATTTCAAACAATATCAATAAAACAAAACAAAGAGTGAAAAACTGAAAAAACACTCGAGGAAATTTTGGTAATTCCAAAGAAAACCGTCATGGTTGATGGTTCTTCCCTTTTGAATCCTCGTCGTGTAACAGGCTAACAGCATATGATTAAAGAAGAATAACAATAAAACCACCAGCAGCACTTCTTTTCCCTTTCAAAAGCAGCAAAAGATCAGAGAACGTCAAGAGGCAGGGAGAGGGAGAGAGAAAGAGGCAGACGACAACAGAAGCTAAGCCGTTGTTCAATCATGTCAGTCAGCGTCACCACACCGTCCGATCGCGGCGGTTGATCGTCGTGCACCTCCGCCTGCAAGCATCTACGGTCGGTTCCTCCTCCTATCTTCCCCGTCTCTCTCTCTGGAATCTTAACCTCAAGATTCTCTGAACGGTGGTTAGTTCTCATCTCTCCTTGATTCACTAATGGTTGGATTTGTTTGTTTCCGGAGAAACTGGCAAGTGTTCTTCTTTTCTGTTTTTCTCCTAGTAGAGAGCTTCTTGATGATTTTTAATTGATAGAGTGAAATCAGATCACTTAGGTAAGTTTGGCTTCATAGTGATCAGGATTTGATTCTCAAGATCCATTTCCTTTTCCGTACTCTTTTCTAATTTGTCCTGAAATTTCTCTGCGAGCAAGCTGAATTTCTATATTCTGCAATAGGACGTATTCAAACTGTGCAAGAATTTTGAAAACTCTGATGCTTCTTTAGTACTTTGCTATTACTTAGAGATACGCTTTAAGATCTTGGAGTAAAAGAAGAAGTAAGCGTAGATGTTAAGGAAGTAATGAAATGGACAAAGTTTATGATATGATGATATCGTGTTTGTTAGTTAAATTGTTATTTTTATGTGTTTAATTTGAGTTTCGCTTTTTAATATACAGATGGATTTTTTTTTAGGTTCGATTCATAGTCAGTCTTAGTTGATTTTTTGTCTTTTGAAATGATTGTACACGTTTTTTTTTTTTTTTCTTCATATAATTATTCTAAGATGTATGTTAAGTTGCTGTTGAATTATGAACTACCGATTAAGGTTTTGCATTTTGTGCTTAAATATGCCTTTGTTATAGTTAATTGAGTGGTCTTGGCTTAGTTCTGCATGCTAGTAGCAAAGCTGTTGATTGCCATTAGTTTTGATCTTTGCAGCTTGGATTTTAGGTTCTTCAATGTAGTTCGTGTATTAAACATCTTCATTCCAGCACATCTTATTCTGGAGTGTGTTTTCATCATGGTGGTTTGTTAATGTTCGGTTGACCTATTCTGTATCCCTCTCACCCCATTGGTGCCAGCTTCTGGCACCTGTTGAGGGAGAAGAGTTGTGGAAGAACATCCTTGGAAATTGTTTATTTCCTCCTCACTTCATGTCTCGCAATTTGAGCAGTCCAGTTCAGATTCAGATGGCAATTGATGTTTTCAATAGCCCACGAAGTGTTGAATGCCAAGGAAGCACAAGTGGAAAACAGATGGCGAGCAGGCGTGTGTTTGTGCAGACTGAGACTGGCTGTGTCTTGGGAATGGATTTAGATCGTCGTGACAGTGCTCAAACTGTGAAGAAAAGGTTGCAGCTTGCCCTTCATGTGCCTACTGATGAGAGCTCTTTGACAATTGGAGATGTTACATTGAAGAATGATCTTAGTGGCATTCGAAATGATTCCCATCTCCTTCTTACTAGGAATGCCTTGCAGAGGAGCTCATCAACTCCATGTCTCTCACCCACTGGGAGGAATCTTCAACAAAAGGATCAAAGTGGTCTTATTGAGATATTAGGACACTCGAGTCACAGTTCTAGGGCAGAAGAAACAGTGAAGAGTGTGCTTAAGGCGATTAAGATTGGTGTTGATCCGATACCTGTGCATAGTGGACTTGGAGGTGCTTACTATTTCCGGAACAGCAGAGGTGAGAATATAGCCATTGTGAAGCCCACTGATGAGGAGCCTTTTGCACCAAACAACCCCAAAGGTTTTGTGGGAAAAGCACTTGGTCAGCCAGGCTTGAAACAGTCTGTTCGAGTTGGGGAAACAGGATATCGAGAAGCAGCTGCTTTTCTTTTGGACTATGGTCACTTTGCAAATGTTCCTCCTACTGCTCTTGTGAAGATCACACACACTGTTTTTAATGTGAATGATGGTGTGAATGGAAACAAGCTTCAGGAGAAGAGAAAGGTCAGCAAGATTGCGTCCCTCCAGCAGTACATTCCACATGACTTTGATGCTGGTGACTATGGAACCTCAAGCTTTCCAGTCGCTTCAGTACATAGAATAGGAATATTGGATGTAAGGATTTTTAACACCGACAGGCATGCAGGAAATCTACTAGTCAGGAAGCTTGATAGAAATGGGAGATTTGGTCAAGTGGAGCTCATTCCAATAGATCATGGGCTCTGCCTGCCAGAGGGGTTGGAAGACCCATATTTTGAGTGGATCCACTGGCCTCAGGCATCTATTCCTTTTTCTGAGGATGAACTGGAGTACATCAGGCAACTTGATCCATTTTATGATTCGAATATGCTGCGGTCAGAGCTGCCTATGATTCGGGAAGCGTGCCTGCGTGTTTTAGTGCTTTCTACAATATTCCTACAGGAAGCAGCTGCCTTTGGACTGTGTCTTGCTGAGATTGGTGAGATGATGAGCAGGGAAATCCATTGCCAAGAGGATAAGCCAAGTGAACTGGAGATGGTATGCCTTGAAGCAAGGATGTTCGTAATAGACAGAGAAATGCCAGTGACTGAAGCTGAAGGAGAAGAAGAGTACCTTTTTGATATAGAATGTGAGAGTGCAGATGCTTACCCCATGCCCAAAGTGTCTGGTAGTCCTTTTAATGAATGGTCATTGTATGATGGGTGTAGAGCAGCAAGTGGCCTGAAGCTGTCTAAGCTCGATGAGACATTTGAAGACACTGGAGTTGAGGAGGCTGAAGATTCGGGAAGTGAAAAAACAATAGTGAACGACCCAGATCGTAAATGGCTTACAACGGAAAAAACACCCTCCGGTGGTAAGGGACAACTTTGCTATTTCAGCAAAGGTAAAGGCTCGTACAGCACCGGTTCATCTGTGAACAGAAGGAGCGCGAATGAGCAGCTGCCTACAAGCATAAGCTTTGTGAAGCTTGCTGATATGAACGAAGAGGAGTGGAGCATGTTCCTTGAAAGGTTTAAGGTTCTTCTCTGCCCTGCTTTTGCTGAGCGAAGGTCAACAACCATGAGGATGCAGAGATCAAGGCTCGGGACTTCATGCCAGTTTTGAAAGAGTTTAGTATTTTAGGGCGAGAAGTGAAGAACGATGAGGCATCTTATGTTTGTGGAAATGAATAAATGATGATAGATTGGCTTGCTTCAGGTCATCCCTCAACAGAAGTTATATAACTGTAGGTAAGTAGAAATATATTGTAAATATATGCTTTAGACAAACAGTAGTGGAAGAAATACGAAGATGTCAAAGTAAGTTTTCCTGATTGTTGTTTTATTTTAAGCAAAACCGAGAATGTAGAACGAAAAACTCTTAAGAAGAAGTGAAGGAGTATATGCATGTATACAATGATCTTCGCTGACTTGCACTTTGATTTTGATCGAAAAAGAAAAAAAGGCTTGCATTTTGATTACATGTTGGTATGAAGGGTTGAAAGTGGCATTGAGAGTGAGAAGGGTGTTTTTGTCATAAGAAGGAGGAGTTACTGCTCGGGCCGCAAATTATATCCTCGGAGACGGCATTTCGTCATCTCCGTCCAGTTTTTCCCTTTACTTTGAAAATGATCTTACCAATGTGGTAATCCCGTGCTACACCAGGCCTTTAACTACCGAGAATTCATCACAAGTATCCTGTTTAACATTGTCAAGAGCAACCACCCCCACTACCCCCAAATCGTCGAGCAAACCCGAAATGACTAACAAGAATTATAGATTTTACACTTCTGTTCCTAAAAAAGAATTTAATTCGATAGGGATATTTAGTTATTTACAAGCTGCCAGCCAAAAAGCATAGGACTGGGCACAGAAAATCCTAGGTTTAGGTTAGCATCCATAACCTTAGGAGAACTTATCATGATTTGGTACTAAACACTCTCAGAATAACTTGACCTTACAACATCATTTACGAAGCTATGAAAGCATTCTTGGCAAGAGCTTGGCATCGGACTAGACTTTTGTAGTTGCTGATCCTGCACAGAATGGCAGCATACCAAGCTTCGGAAGGACTCGATGGCATACTTTGAGTGTCCGAAACCACATGCAGCCAAAACAGTGTGTGTGGCGTGCCTTGCGACGTCCTTGAACTCAGCAACTCCTGCAAAACAAAACCCCTCAAGTAAATCCCTCCTTTGGAATAAACACTTAGGTCGCAAACAGGACACTGTTCTCCTAAAGGGGAAAGGAAGTTGATGAACCGAAAACTACCATCCTACTGCTCTTGTAGAAATATGCAAAGACGACTACTGTTCTTGAACATGTCATAGTAGGTCTTAACGTGAATATAAATATTCACATAGCGGCATCCACTTAACGTTCTTGCCACTGTTTGAGTAGCAGCAGTTCGAGCTGTTTCGCAGAATCCAGTTTGAGGATTTATTTCCCTTGGCTCAGCTACCTCATCTGCACGATTGCGTTGTGTCCCACGTGGAACATGATGTAGGGGTGCAGGAATGAATGTAACAACACCTAAAGGAAGCAAACTTAGAGGGAGGTTTAGTTAGCCATATACCTGATCGATCTTTATGCTAGCTCCGCTACCAATTGGAGTTAGGGCTGTTGCGGCTTATGCGGAATTGATCGTGAAGAGAGTAAAGATAGAAAACATGAATGACTTCAAAACATTAGCGGCAAGATCAGGGAGGATCTACTTCCCCGAAGTATCAGATCAATTCTTCCGAAAGATGCCCCCTATCATTGGAAAGGAGCTTGAGGAAGCATGGTATGTGAAATTCCCAGGAGCTACCTAGGGGGTCATTCCTCGAATCTGGTTCACATATAACTACTTAGCTGAAATGTGCAAAAAGGCGGCCCTCCAGAAGAGCCTGAAGGACCTCTCATTCTGTGCCAAAATACCCCTACCAGGATATTATGGCACTGAGAAGAAGTATGGGTTGCGAAAGGCCAAGACATACCGGGGAAAGCCCCATGACTCTCACCTTAGGGTCTTCAAATCAAAACATAAGGATAGAGTCAGGAAATGTAAATGCTACATATGTGGGGAGGAAGGACACTTTGCTAGAGAATGCACGAAGCAAAAGGGCAACAATGTCAGAGCTGCTGTCATGGACAACCTAGACCTACCAGATGGGTATGATGTGGTCTCCTTAGACCAAAATGACCCAGACTCTGATGGAATATGTAGTTTCTCTGAAGGAGAAACGACCTCTAGGGAATTTACTTCCAGAGCACTGGTAGAAGACTCCTTCCTCGACGAGCTGGCCTTCGTCCTGACAGAGGAGCGGAAGGACTTTGGCTGGAGATGTCAAATCCAACTACCAACGGAGCAGAATAACTGTAGCCACCAGCTGCAAATGAACACAAAGGTAGAATTCAAATGGGAGGTATGCTGCTACTGTGGGCTGAGGACCAATGAGCGGATGATAGCCCATTGCACTAAATGCCACATCATAGCATGCCCATTATGTGCCAAATTCTATCTACAGTATGACGTAAAGCCCAGGCCCATGGGACTCCAGGAGTATAACATGAAAGACACGATGATACATGAACTGCTACTCTATTGTTCTCACCTGAAGAAAATGAAAGGTGGAAGCAGCTTATGGACCACCGAATAGAACATGAGCTAGCAACTAGTTTTGCAGATCTTGAAGCGAGGGACAGGAAAGGAAAAGGTACCCAGTCTCCCCCGAACAAGTTAAACAGAGAATTGCCCAAAGGCCTTGCAACAGGGGGCATTACCATACAAGAACCTCAGACAAGAGCAACTGAGGATTCCAGTGATGAGGAGAAATTAGAGGGGATAATCTGCGTGCTCATCGAAGGGGATCACGAGAAAGGTTATAAGATAAGTGAACATGATACGCAAAGCGCAAGGCCACGAAGAATGTTCAATAGGTTGTATAACCTACCTGTCACGTTCATGATCCCCGGGGTTGTTCCATTCACAATCAAAGCGGTCCTTGACACCGGAGCAACTTCATGCTGCATCGATGAAGGGGCCGTCCCAAAAGAAGCACTGGAAATAAGCCCCTACCCAGTCAGTTTCACAGGAATTAACTCTCGACAGCTGGCCACAAAGAAACTAAAGCTAGGGCAAATGGAGATTGGTGAAAACAGGTTCCGAATCCCTTTCACCTATAGCTTTAGTATGGGGATGAGGGATGGCATTGAAATGCTGATTGGGTGCAACTTCATCAGGTCCATGCATGGTGGGTTGCGTATTGAGAATAACACTCTGACTTTCTACAAGAATGTCACTACCATACACACCAAGCAGGAGACAGAGGTCTCTAATTACACGGTAGCCGAGCTCGACATGGATGAGGAAGAGTACCTGGCTATAAAGGAAGCAGTGTTCCTCAACTTTGGCCACACAAGCCCCAGTTTTAAGCAAAAATTTGGGCCGGTACTAGAGCAGCTACAGCAACAAGGCTTTATAGGGGAAAACCCATTGCAACATTGGGCCAGAAACCAGATCACTTGCAAACAGGATCTAATCAATCCAGACATCACCATTCAGGATCAACCCCTAAAGCATGTCACGCCAGATCTAAAGGAGCAATTCCATAAGCATATCAGCACACTGCTCAAACTAAAGGTCATTCGACCAAGTAAAAGCAGACACCGAACTATGACTATGATAGTTCATTCTGGAACGTCAGTGGATCCCAACACTGGCAAAGAAGTTAAAGGAAAGGAACGTATGGTCTTCAATTACAAGACTCTGAATGACAATACGTTCAAGGATCAGTATTCCCTCCCAGGGATAAACACCATCATGCAAAGGGTGGGGAGATCACAAATCTACTCCAAGTTCGACCTAAGGAGTGGATTTCACCAGGTGGCTATGGAGGAAGGCTCCATCCCATGGACTGCGTTCCTAACCCCAGATGGGCTATATGAATGGTTAGTCATGCCGTTCGGATTAAAGAATGCCCCTGCAATATTCCAGAGAAAAATGGATAATTGCTTCCGAGGATGTGAGGACTTCATCACAGTCTACATTGACGACATCCTGGTATTCTCAAAGAATGAACAAGACCATGCAAAACACCTAACCAAGATGCTGGAAATTTGCAAGAAACATGGCCTGGTCCTGTCAGCCAACAAGCTGAAGATTGCGGTCCCAGAAATATAGTTCCTTGGAGTGATCATTGGGAATCAGAGGTTACGGTTGCAGCCTCATATTATCCGCAAAATAGCTGATTTCAAAGACAGCGACCTAAAAGAGAAGAAAAGCCTGAGGGCCTGGTTGGGAATCCTTAATTACTCTCGGGCCTACATTCCCAACCTAGGAACACTGTTAGGCCCATTATACGAGAAGACCAGCCCACATGGAGACAAAAGAATGAAAAGCTCGGATTGGGAACTTGTCCGTAAAATAAAACAGCAGGTTCAAAACCTGCCAGATATGGAGGTACCACCTAGCACAGCCCACATAGTGCTTGAAACAGACAGATGCATGGAAGGATGGGGCGCTATCTGCAAATGGAAACCCAACAAACATGATCCAAAATCCACAGAACGCATCTGTGCTTACGCAAGTGGGAAATTCCCAGTAATCAAATCCACCATCGACGCAGAAATCCACGCTGCCATGGAATGACTCAGAGCCTTCAAAATATACTACCTAGATAAAGGAGAAGTCACCTTACGAACTGATTGCCAAGCTATCATTAGCTTCTATAACAAAAGTGCCCAAAATAAACCTTCCAGGGTTAGATGGCTAAACTTCACAGACTATGTTATAGGGTCTGGAGTCGTAGTCAATTTTGAGCACATCAATGGCAAACAGAACGTCCTTGCAGATTCACTCTCAAGGCTGACGTGTTTCCTAACTATTGCAGAATGATAGGAGAGTTGGTGCAAGCTTTGGAAGAGCTGAAGAATAGGAACAAGCGGGGGTACGACACCTCAGCAGAGGAATTACTGTTGACCCACGCCATACCGTGGCTCATACCCGAGGCCTTTGGAGGATTAATGAGCTATCCTCAGAGCTTACTATACTACCAGCTCCAATGCCCTTCCAGCAGGACACAGACAAGCGAAGGGAAATCCAACAGCTCTACAACGAGCAGTTACACCGAGCCCAAGGGGAGCTCGAAATCTTGCTTTCAATGGCTCATATCAACCTGGGCCGGATTCAGAAGCAGTGTACAAAGGATAATTGGGCCAGTGACTGCGAACCACGGGAGGCCCAAAAGGTCCAGATGCTCGAAGATGCTTATAACATGATCCAGTCAGTTAGGCCCTACATCTAGAAGAAAGTCATCCCATTCCAGCAATAAAAGGTGCCAAGCACTGTGTGTGTACTTATGCGTCGACTGAGTGCGGTCCTGTGCACTCAGAAGATACTATTTCGTCGTTTCACGTCGGCGGACATTATCTGTCCACCACCCTTTGTCTTATGCGGCTGCGCCCGCAATAATTTAGGATTCGAAAGATAAGTAGCACACTAAAAGGATAAGTGATCGATGGGGCCCTTTGCGCACCCGGCTATCCTTTAGTAAGTCTCTTAAGCTTTCACTGTCTATAAAAGACAGCCTCAGAGGTTCTACACAACTACTGAGAACCAGATTTGTGTAATCTCTCTCTAAGCAATAAGAAATATTTGAAGTTTGAGTTTTCTATCTTTACTCTCTTCACGATCAATTCCGTATAAGCCGCAACAGCCCTAACTCGATCTTCTTCGTGGCAAGATAAAGGGTGTGTTAAATGACTCACCAACAATATCGTAAGCAAAAACATCTCCCTGATCAGTTTCTCTCAACACATCAAAGTTTTTCAGCTTGAATTTATCATCAGTGTCATCAACTATTGGAATATTCTCATGATCAGTCCTAGAAGCAGCACAATCATTACAGAACCAGTCGCCTTCATGTACAGTTGATCCTAGACCAACACAGTAAGTATGAGCAGCGCTATCACAAAGGTCACAAAGTAGGAGCACCCTGTCATCATCCCCTCCATGACACACACTACACTGAACTTCTTCATAAAGATCAACGTGCGCATAAGGATGATAAACCTAGAGAGCAACATAAAGTTAATACACAACATTGGATTAAGAACTCCACCTCACAAACAAACATTGGATGTCCCCCGCCTTTATCAACTGGGATTTCATTCAACGAGCAATATTGGTTTAAGAACACTAAACAGAAATCTACAACGTTTGACCAACATTATTCACAAACACAAATTAGAACAAACAATGATTAAAAAAATCATGAATTACTTACATTGATGATATTATATTCATTAAAGGAAAGAACTTTGATAATAAAAACAACAAACCCAATAAAATTAAAACCAGAGTAAGAAAGAAAGACTGACCTGATCGCGTATGGGGATATTCACAACGCGTGAATTAGGGAAGACGCCGGGCTTTGGGGGTCTATGGATGGAGCTGAACCTGCGCCTGCATGTGGGGCAACGAGACTCTGTCTTGGCCCATTGCATGATGCAAACGAAGCAGAAGAAATGGTCGCAACAATCCATTCTCCCTCTGATGGAATCTCCATAGCTGCTCAGGCAAATTCCGCACCATTCCTCGTTTACAAGGGATTCTTGGTCACATGGGTCTTCTTTAATCGAGGGGTTTGAGCTGATTAGGGTTTTTCGGCGCTTGTTTGGTGACGGAGGGGAGAAGGAAGAGGAGGGCCAGTTAGTGGCCGGCATTGCTTTGCTTCTCAGTCGACTCACTTATTTTCTCTCCAGCAGGAAACAGGTGTATCGGTACTACGGCAGCTAGGTACCGGCAAAAATATAAACCGCTTATATATATATATATATATGGAATTTTTGTACTTTATAAATTTATTTCTCATTGTCGGGTACTTTTAAACATAATTATTAATTAATGGTTATTTTATCCACGTCAGCTCTACATCAAATTATTAAATATTAAATTTTTTTATTAAAAAATAATTTAATGAATAAACAAATACGTCGCATTCATTTCCACTTCTTCACCTCCAATTTCACACTCTCCTATATTATCTCACTCCCTCAAATCAAACACAAAGTTCCATTGCAGACTGAGCAGCAAACCTAACCTAAGCACGCCGCACGGCCGCAGTCGCCTGCACGAGCTCGTCCTCACCGGACCCCGGCGCCGACATCGTCCTCATATCCTCCGTCGCGGCAACAACAGCTCCTCCATTCACCTCATCCGCTCATCCGCTCCTTCATTGTAATTTTGAAAAGGAAGCCTGTCTTGCCTAGCCTGCTAAATTGCTAATGTCAACTGTCAAGAATCAAGATTTGCTAATTGCTAATTTTCTACTGTCAATTTTTTTTCTTTTTTGAAAAACCAAATTTCATAATATTCTAAAACTCTAGCAGAACCCCTCTTTCAAATTATTTTTAACCAAAAAATAAAAAATTGCAATCAACCGCACAACATCAAAGCTTTCCGCCTTCTCCCTCAATCCGTCCAACTTACTGCCAGCATCTCAACTTTCCTCACTTATTTCCTTCGTTGCAAAACCCAAATCAAAGAATGGATGATTTGTTGGTTGCGAAACTCGGAACTAGATTTGTTGCAAACAAGATGAAGAACAAGGTGAAAGGAAAGAGCAGATCTTGTATATCTTCCTCCTCCTCCCGCTTTCTGATCCACCTCCTTTTAATTTACTTCATTTTATTTTGTTATGTGTACTGGATTTTCTAGATCTAAAAATCTTGATTAAATATCTTTGTTATGTGTACTGGATCCACAATACTGGAGGAAATTCAGACGGATTAAGAAGGATGGAAGTTTATTTGGCAAGTATCGGATTCTTTTAAACATTTTGTTTCATGTCAACAATTAATTAGTAAGTAAATTTAAAAGAAATTGATGACATGTATTAGTGTAATGATAATATGGATCCTAGGTGGCACAAACTATCATATTTTAATAACTAAGTTTAAAACTACCCTACTTTGAGAATAAAGATTTTTAACGGCCATATTTTGATAAAAAACTCTATATATGTACCAGGTGATTGTTTACTATCCTTAAGAAAATAAGAGTTTTGGGAATTTCAATATTTTGCCCGCGTCCTATCTAAATCCTAATCCGATATTTAAATTAAAAAAGTCACAATACTCATTAAGATATATAAAATGTCGCATTTTTGTGTTCAAGAAAAAATCGCAATTAATTATAATTATAACCGTCAATTCTGTAATATGTGATTATTGTTTATTGACTTATTTGAGATGCTAATAAATAGAAATAAATCCTAATTACTTGATGTGATCCTAGCCCCCTTCAAAATAGAACAACTTGACGCGGTGCCAAGAGGACCGGTCATGGGCAGCCAAGCCTTGAAGATGAGTGTAAATCATGCCCAAGGCCGAGAGAAATGCGCCAAATCATCGCAACGCCTAGGCCTAGACGCACAGAACTCCCGAGATGGCCGAGCAAGCCATGAAGTCGAGGCGCGTCTAGCCCTAGCAAGTCATGAGGACACGCGCACCAACCCAAGGCCTCCCGCAAAGCCGAACTTCCAC